>JAMWET010004630.1:0-23571 GCA_024036415.1 Prochilodus magdalenae | reverse complement strand
GTGTAAAGTAGGGGTTTTATGGTTTAGTGTAAAATGTAGGGGTTAGGGGTTTAGTGTAAATGTAGGTGTTAGAGGATTAGTGTAAATGTAGGGGTTAGGGGTTTAGTGTAAATGTAGGGGTTAGGGTTTAGTGTAAATGAGGGGTAGGGGTGTAAATAGGGGGTTAGGTTTAAATGTAACAAACTAGGTTTAGGGGTTTAGTGTAAATGTAGGGGTTAGGGTTTAGGTGTTAGGGTTTAGTGTAAATGTAGGGGTTAGGGTTTAGTGTAAATGTAGGGGTTATGGTTTAGTGTAAAACTAGAGAGTAAGGTTTAGTGTAATGTAGGTATTAGGGTTTAGTGTAAATGTAGGGCTTAGGGTTTTGTGTAAAACTAGAGAGTAAGGTTTAGTGTAATATAGGGGTTAGGGTTTAGTGTAAATGTAGGGATTAGGGTTTAGTGTAAATGTAGGGGTTAGGGTTTAGTGTAAATGTAGGTGTTAGAGGTTTAGCGTAAATGTAGGGGTTAGGGTTTAGTGTAAATGTAGGGGTTAGGGGTTTAGTGTAAATGTAGGTTTTCAGGTTTAGTGTAATGTAGGGGTTAGGGTTTAGTGTAAATGTAGGGGTTAGGGTTTAGTGTAAATGTAGGGGTTAGGGTTTAGTGTAAATGTAGGGGTTAGAGGTTATGTGTAAATTTAGGGGTTAGGGTTTAGTGTAAATGTAGGTGTTAGAGGTTATGTGTAAATGTAGGGGTTAGGGTTTAGTGTAAATGTAGGGGTTAGGGTTTAGTGTAAATGTAGGGGTTCGAGTTTAGTGTAAATGTAGGGGTTAGGGTTTAGTGTAAATGTAGGGGTTAGGGTTTAGTGTAAATGTAGGGTGTAGTGGTTTATTGTAAATGTAGGGGTTATGGTTTTGTGTAAATGTAGGTGTTAGGGTTTCGTGTAAAACTAGAGAGTTAGGTTTAGTGTAAATGTAGGGGTTAGGGTTTAGTGTAAATGTAGGGGTTAGGGTTTAGTGTAAATGTAGGGGTTAGGGTTTAGTGGAAAATATAGGAGTTAGTGTAAATGTCGGGGTTATGGTTTAGTGTAAATGTAGGAGTTATGGGTTTAGTGTAAATGTAGGCGTTAGGGTTTAGTGTAAATGTAGGAGTTAGAGGTTTGGTGTAAATGTAGGGGTTCAGGTTTAGTGTAAATGTAAGGGTTATGGTTTAGTGTAAATGTAGGGGTTCAGGTTTAGTGTAAATGTAGGGGTTATGGTTTAGTGTAAATATAGGAGTTAGAGGTTTGGTGTAAATGTAGGGGTTAGGGTTTAGTGTAACAGTAGGGGTTAGGGTTTAGTGTAAATATAGGAGTTAAAGGTTTGGTGTAAATGTAGGGGTTCAGGTTTAGTGTAAATGTAGGGGTTAGGGTTTAGTGTAAATGTAGGGGTTAGGGTTTAGTGTAAATGTAGGGGTTAGGGTTTAGTGTAAATGTAGGGGTTAGGGTTTAGTGTAAATGTAGGGGTTAGGGTTTAGTGTAAATGTAGGAGTTAGGGGTTTAGTGTAAATGTAGGGGTTAGGGTTTAGTGTAAATGTAGGGGTTAGGGTTTAGTGTAAATGTAGGGGTTAGGGTTTAGTGTAAATGTAGGTGTTAGAGGTTTAGCGTAAATGTAGGGGTTAGGGTTTAGTGTAAATGTCGGGGTTATGGTTTAGTGTAAAACTAGAGAGTAAGGTTTAGTGTTATGTAGGGGTTAGGGTTTAGTGTAAATGTAGGGGTTAGAGGTTTTGTGTAAATTTAGGGGTTAGGGTTTAGTGTAAATGTAGGTGTTAGAGGTTATGTGTAAATGTAGGGGTTCAGGTTTAGTGTAAATGTAGGGGTTAGGGTTTAGTGTAAATGTAGGGGTTAGGGTTTAGTGTAAATGTAGGGGTTAGGGTTTAGTGTAAATGTAGGGGTTAGGGTTTAGTGTAAATGTAGGGGTTAGGGTTTAGTGTAAATGTAGGGGTTATGGTTTAGTGTAAATGTAGGGGTTAGAGGTTATGTGTAAATATAGGGGTTATGGTTTAGTGTAAATGTAGGGGTTAGGGTTTAGTGTAAATGTAGGGGTTAGGGTTTAGTGTAAATGTAGGGGTTAGGGTTTAGTGTAAATGTAGGGGTTAGGGTTTAGTGTAAATGTAGGGGTTAGGGTTTAGTGTAAATGTAGGGGTTATGGTTTAGTGTAAATGTAGGGGTTAGAGGTTATTTGTAAATGTAGGGGTTAGGGTTTAGTGTAAATATAGGTGTTAGAGGTTTAGCGTAAATGTAGGGGTTAGGGTTTAGTGTAAATGTAGGGGTTATGGTTTAGTGTAAAACTAGAGAGTAAGGTTTAGTGTAATGTAGGGGTTAGGGTTTAGTGTAAATGTAGGGGTTAGGGTTTAGTGTAAATGTACGTGTTAGAGGTTTAGCGTAAATGTAGGGGTTAGGGTTTAGTGTAAATGTAGGGGTTCAGGTTTAGTGTAAAACTAGAGAGTAAGGTTTAGTGTAATGTAGGGGTTAGGTTTTAGTGTAAATGTAGGGGTTAGGGTTTAATGTAAATGTAGGGGTTAGAGGTTATGTGTAAATTTAGGGGTTGGGGTTTAGTGTAAATATAGGTGTTAGAGGTTATGTGTAAATGTAGGAGTTAGGGGGTTAGTGTAAATATAGGGGTTAGGGTTTAGTGTAAAAGTAGGGGTTCAGGTTTAGTGTAAATGTAGGGGTTAGGGTTTAGTGTAAATGTAGGGGTTATGGTTTAGTGTAAAACAAGAGAGTAAGGTTTAGTGTAATTTAGGGGTTAGGGTTTAGTGTAAATGTAGGGGTTAGATGTTATGTGTAAATGTAGGGGTTATGGTTTAGTGTAAATGTAGGGGTTAGAGGTTAAGTGTAAATGTAGGGGTTAGAGGTTATGTGTAAATGTAGGGGTTAGAGGTTTAGTGTAAATATAGGGGTTAGGGTTTAGTGTAAATGTAGGGGTTAGGGGTTTAGTGTAAATATAGGGGTTATGGTGTAGTGTAAATGTAGGGGTTAAAGGGTTTAGTGTAAATACAGGGGTCAGTGTAAGTGTAGGGGTTAGGGTTATGGTTTAGTGTAAATGTAGGGGTTAGAGGTTATGTGTAAATGTAGGGGTTGGGGTTTAGTGTAAATGTAGGGGTTAGAGGTTATGTGTAAATGTAGGGGTTATGGTTTAGTGTAAATATAGGGGTTAGGGTTTAGTGTAAATGTAGGGGTTAGAGGTTATGTGTAAATGTAGGGGTTAGGGTTTAGTGTAAGCATGGTGTTACTGTTGAGTGTAAATGTAGGGGTTAGGAGTTTAGTGTAAACTTCAACATATCACACTATGTAATAGCTAGTTTTGAGGTTAAGAGCCATTTTTAAAGCCAAACGTGTCCCAGACCCCAAACAGATAATAATCCTAGAGCTTTTCACAGTCGCTTCAGTGTATATTCAGCTCCACTGTGGGTTAAAAAGGGTCTACATTCTTTCAGCTCCAGTTTGCTTGTTAACACGTCCAGGTCCAAACCTCTACTGAGCCGTCTGAGGTTCTGTCTTTACAGCATGCAGCAGTTCTGTGTTTATTATTTGAATTAAAAATAAAAACTACTCTACTTATTTAGCTATATATTTAAATAACAATAAAAACAACAATTGTACAATACAACAAATATAACTATAAACTATAACTATATACAGTATATATAAAATACAAATATAGACAACATTTAAATGAAGCTCATACATAGACTTGACTCTGTGTGTGTGTGTGTGTGTGTGTGTGTGTGTGTGTGTGTGTGTGTGTGTGATTACAGGAGTCAGTGCAATCTGAAGGAGGGACGATGACCTCCAAAATGAGTTCCACTGAGGAACAGGACACAAAGGCCCCTGAGAGGTGAGATAATAGTGTGATGGTGTAAACTGAGTATGTTCTAGTTCGGGTGTCTCTGACTGAGATTTTACATAGTTAAGCCTTACTGGTCCAGTCCTGCTGATCATCGACTGATGTGTGTTTGGCTGATTGATCCAAATTCTTAACAACACTGACCTCTGTATTTAACACACCGGACTGAAGAGCTGAGACAGCCATGTAAACAGTGTGTCTCCCTGACTGGCCATAAACACTTTAATAATTGTCATGCTTCCGGGTTTTCCCGGCTCCTCTGCTCCTCCGGACTCAACTTCCCAGAGGGCATTGCACTATGACATCACACCCACATTGGGGACACTTGACAAACCAGCTCTGTTCCAGGTCTCCAGAGTTCTAACAGCTGTAGCCCATTAGCCCCAGTATATATGCCCCTCTCAAACACTTCCTGGTTGTGAAGTTTTGCCAAATATTAGTTTATGATTCTTAGTGTTTCTCCTCAGAGTTCTTCTACTCTGCATTAACCGGTGATGTGACAAATTGTGCTTGTCATTGTCAAAATGCCCATTCTTTCATATCGTTGCTGTCCAAAGAAAAACAGGTATCTTCAAAACTACAGCTTTACAGAAGAGGGCAAACACCTCATTTAAGTTGCATGGAAGTCAATTGAACCAGATGTCTTACCAAGCTGTTTTGGGCCGTTTCTGTTGGTCTATTCTTCATGAAATCTCCACACAGTGTAAATAGCAGCTCATATGATCAAATGAGGCATAAAAGTAAAAATCAACGGAAATGGAGAACTGTGGAAAAATACTTTATATAAAAAAAAGTTGGAATCAGCTGAATCAATTAAAATATACAAAGTCTTTTGTTCACCAGCTTTGTGTTTAAATGTTCCCGTTCCACCTTAAATGGTCTAGCAGGCACATCAGGCTACTGAGGCACCATTTAGGGTGGAAGTCCTTGTCAGACATTACCATGATTCTGATGTTTACTGTTACATATTACACTGTTGATAGAACATTATAAGGCCTGCTCTATCTTTGGATGCCTTCTGCTGTGTTTCCCTGTTTTTATAATTTTATGTGGCCGTGTAGTATTAAATTATTCCTGCTACAGCCATAGCTACTATAATAAGGTAGGGTTGACGTAGCCATGATGTTCTCAAGACTGTTTGTCTGTCTAGAGTCGTTATCCACTGTATTTTAATGTAGGCTACTTACTGAGAGTGTTTGTAGCAGGTTCACTGTTTGGATTATAATTAATTATCTAATTACACAAAAAGCTTTACATCCTCTTTGAATTATCATTTATAAAATGAACAACTGACAGTTTACAAACTGAGTAACTATAAAGATAAATAAATGTACTATCATATACTGTTTAGAAGCACATCTTTATAGTTACTTAATTTGTAAACTGTCAGTTGTTCATTTTATAAATTATAATTCAAAGATGATGTAAAGCTTTGAATTGCTGTGTTCTTGAAAACACAAATGCCCGCACACACACACACTTTTATGTACCAGAAGTTATATATTCTTCATATATAATTTTAGTTAATTCCATTTTTTATGGAAAACACTGCTCCGATTACTTGTATTAAACCTTCTATACAGATACAAACAATTTATCAGCCAGTTTTGTTAATAAGTCCTAGTTTCTGTGTGGTGATGGCGTGTGTACACTCATGATCTGGTTTTGCACACACACACTCTCACACACACACACACACACACACACACACACACACACAGTATTAAGTTTAAAGGTCATGTGTGATATTGTCTGTGTTTTAGATGGTATCAGGGTAAGAGATCTGATTCACCTGAACCCAGCTGTGTGTCCATGAAGAGTGACCAGTCCTGGAGCAGACCCATAAACTTCAGAAAAGAAACCAGTCCTACAGAGTTCAGGTAAGAATGGTGTGAAACTGAAGAGTGAGATTAAAATATGCTCCATCTTTCTCTCTGAACTCCAGTGTTCTAGATGAGGGGTAAACTGAGGAAAGCACTTTCCACAACCCCTTTCACCTTTCCTCACACACACCCACACACACTTCTACATAGAAGACTGCAGTATGCCTCAGTGGTCTCTTACTGTACTCCAGTTTATTATTGTACTGGTTTTGTACTTATTTTGGAAGATTTGTACTTTAAAATGGAAAATGGAATTTCAACACTGAATATCAGAAACAGGACATCATTATTCTGTCAGTGACATTGTTTATTAGGGTTAATAACGACATACAGTGCAGTAGATATCATGGGAATATGTTAACTCCATTCATAGTCCTTAATTCTGTGTAGTTAGTCTTTATTCTGTACAGCTGTTCTCAGTTTAATGTATAAATTGCTGGATGTAGGTTATAGTGGACGTGATTGTGGATGTGATTAGGAATGATGTAGCAGACAATAAAATTGGTCTATATTAATATTTGACTAAACACTATAAATTTTAGGCTGTGGCACATTACAAAATTAGTAGGATTTATGACTGTGTAATGTTAACATTCCTTCTCACAACACTTAAACAGCATTTTGGCTCAGAGGATGCCAAGCGATAGTGTTTCTACAAACATGTCTTAAGGTGTTTGACAGTATGGGGTCTTTGTCACATTTTTTGTTTCTACATTTTACCTTCTTCCACAGCCATGTATTTGTAATGTGTGCAGCATGTGGTCTTATTGAGAAACGCAAGACGTCTTCCTAAAGAAGCATATGTTGTTCTAAGACCCGTATTAATGCTGCATCACAGAAGTGTAAATAACCTTTATCAATTTCAGTAACTTTCCCACACATTTGTTGACCAACTGGGGATCTTTTTCCCATCTTTGCTCCTAAAGACTTGGCCTTTTGTGGATACTGCTTTTGTACCCAATCATGATTACAGTCACCTGTTGATGTTACCTATTTAAAATCACATAGTTGTTAGAGTTACCTTATAACTAGCCCTAAACTGCAGCTGCTCCACCTTATTAGGAATGTGCTACACGCATGAAATGCAGGAATTGTTGTATTTAAGAAATTAAATGAGGTAGACAAGACAGAACATGAATTATTTCGGGTTCCTGCTGTATACAATCAAATAAAGTCAAAGCAAATGTAAGAAACACTTTGCATTTTCAGTACTCTCCCAACTCTTTCTGTAATTCCTATAAATCCTTAATTTTGCTTAAGTTTGTGCATACACAGACACACCCCAACATGCTATAAAGTTTACAGGTCATGTGTGATATTGTCTGTGTTTTAGATGGTATCAGGGTAAGAGAACCGATTCACCTGAACCCAGCTGTGTGTCCATGAAGAGTGACCAGTCCTGGAGCAGACCCATAAACTTCAGAAAAGAAACCAGTTCTACAGAGTTCAGGTAAGAATGGTGTGAAACTGAAGAGTGAGATTAAACGATGCTCCATCTTTCTCTCTGAACTCCAGTGTTCTAGATGAGGGGTAAACTGAGGAAAGCACTGAGGAGTTCCACACCCCCTTTCCACTTTTCCTCACACCCTCACACACTTCTACATAGAAGAGTGCAGTAGGCCTCAGTGGTCTCTTACTGTACTTCGGTTTATTATTGTACTTGTTTTGTACTTATTTTGGAAGATTTGTACTTTAAAATGGAAAATGGAATTTCAACACTGAATATCAGAAACAGGACATCATTATTCTGTCAGTGACATTGTTTATTAGGGTTAATAATGACGTACAGTGCAGTAGATATCATGGGGATATGTTAACTCCATTTATTCTCCTTAATTCTGTGTAGTTTGTCTTTATTCTGTACAGATGTTCTCAGTTTAATGTATAAATTGCTAGATGTAAATTATAGGGATTGTGATTAGGAATGATGTTACAGACAATAAAATTGGTCTATATTAATATTTGACTGAACACAATAAATGTTATATACATTACATACAACACACATTATATATTACAATAAAGGCCTGCAATGCTGTGGTGGTAAAACATTTACTATTTGTAGTACTGCCGTTCATTCTCGTAATACTTGAACAGAGGTCCACTTCATACTGTAGTGCTTAATAAACTGCTGAAGTAATTGTTTGGCCATGTGGTAATAGCTTAATGCACAGGGATCTGAGAACACCAGTGTTCAGCTAAGGCTTGTGTTGTGCTAGGCCTTCACTCAGTGTAGAGGGAAATATGCAGCTCTCTTGTGAGGAACATTGTTTTTTAATTTTTTAACAATTAACTCATGTTTGTTGAGAAACTGGGGATGCTCTGTTCATCTTTACACCTTAAAGATTGAATGTTTTATAGATACTGCTGTTGTACCAAACCTGTTCATATTACATCATTTAGTTTTCCTTCATTATTAGCTCTAAACCGTCTCTGTCCTACTGGAATGTGTTACAGGCCTGAAATGCAGGAACATAGCTGCTAAGCATAAAAATGTTAAGAAACGTCTCTGTACACCTTAACATGTGTTCAGAGGAAGAATGGGAGACAATAATACCTGAAGCTCTTTATATCCTCAGAGCCAAAATATATTTTAAGTGTTGTGAGAAGGAATAGCAACATTCCCAAGTGGTAAATGCTTAAATGTTTTTTTGGAATTTGTTGCAGGTTTGAAATGTAAAACAAATAAAATAAAGTTGACCAGACAGAACATGAAACATCTTGGGTTCTTACTGTCTGTAGTTAAATAAAAGTAAATGTAATAAACCCTGTGTTTTTACCACACAGTCACTTTTTCTGATCTGATATTGTATGATAAGTGCCATTCAGCTTTCAGACAATGAACAACCATTAAACACACTGTTACTGTCCCACAGAGAACAGAAGGAGACCTCTGACTCTACCAAGAGAAACATGGAGCTCCTGTTTAAGGTGTGTTGAACTAATTGAGATCATATCACTGTAAAATCTGATTTATAATAACTTTACTGCCTTAAACTTTTGATTTGACTGAGAATTAAATAAGTTAACAGAAGATAAAATACACAGACTACTGTTCTGTTCATTTCCTATTTGATGCTAATTAAACTGAAAGTACAGGGAGCAGGTCAGTAAGATCACTGTGGCACTGACTAACAGGCCTTTAATTCTATAACCATTTCCTTTTTAATCAGGAGCTGGAGCACAAGGTCATCTCTCTGGTAAAGAATCAGCTGAAGAGGTTTATGAAGCTACTGAGTCTGGATTACCCAGCATGCTCTGAGGGAGAGGTGGAGGATGAGGAGGATCAGAGTGTCGGAGAGGAAGCACTGAGGATCACACTGCATGTCCTGAGGAACATGAACCAGACAGACCTCGCCAACACACTACAGTCCAGTAAGAGATCAGGACTACATGATTATTCATTCTGTACATTCAGTTAAAGAGTTTAAATTATAATAATTATATTATAATCTCACCAGATAAGAAATATTCAGCTTTAGTGGATCAGGTGGTAGTAACTAGAGGCTCCTGCACGAGGATGATGGGGTTATAAACACCTGCAGGGTGTGAGTGACAGGACCCATAGATTGGGAAGAGGTGGTACAGTGCAGGGAATGTCTCGTTCCATGTGTGGAAAACGCTCCAGAGCAGATGTTAATGATGGGTAAAAGGAGGGACTGCATGTGGGCGTGGCCAAAGACCATAGTAAGAAGGAAGTAGCTGAATCTGCAGGTGTATAGAAACGTACGGTCATACGGGTCTACCAGCAGTGGCTCAAAATCCCAGTCTACAGGGAATTCTCCTCGGAATTGTGGCTGAAAAATGAAACTGATGGACAGGGACTGTGAGGGCCGGCGTGTTTCACTGCTTGTGAATAAATATTGCTTCACTTCAGGGCAAGAATTGTTCTAGAAGTCAGTGCAGGTCCTCCACAGCCAATTTCTGAAAAAAAAAACACAGAGAACTGCATACCATGAACATCTGTCAGTTTCAGTCGGGCAGGTTCTATCATTAAAACAATCTTTAATGTCTCTTTCATTCACACCTGCACGTTCTGCACATGTGAAATACAGAGATCATGGATAACTGTTATGGGTAATTAGTGAGCATCCTTTTGTGTTGATGCTGTATGTGGCCATGTGTTTGTAACAGTACTAAAACTAAATATTAATATGTAATATATTTATCATTGCTCCTTTCTCTTTTTATCAGAACTGGCTCCTTCTTCATATCAAAAGCTCAAATCCACCCTGAAAGAGAAATATAAGAAAATTAATGAAGGAATCTCAAATCCTGGAACCTCCAAACTTCTGAATGAGATCTACACAGAGCTGTACATCACAGAGGGTGGGAGTGGAGAGGTCAATAATGAACATGAGGTCAGAAAGATTGAAACTACATCCACGAGACCAGTAATACAGGAGAAACCCATCAAATGTAACGACATCTTTAAAGATGAGTCCATCAGAACTGTGCTCACTAAAGGAGTTGCTGGAATTGGAAAAACAGTCTCTGTGCAGAAGTTCATTCTGGACTGGGCTGAAGGAGAAGCCAATCAGGATGTCCTCTTCATATTTCCACTTCCTTTTAGAGAGCTGAATTTGATGAAGGAGAAACTCAGTCTGGAGGCTCTTCTTCATCAATTTTTCAAAGATACAAAGAAATTAAAACCAAGAGATTATCATCACTACAAAGTCCTGTTCATCTTTGATGGTCTGGATGAATATCGACTTCCTCTAGATTTCCAGAACAATGAAAACGTATTTGATGTCACACAGTCAGCCTCAGTGGATGTGCTGCTGACAAACCTGATCAAGGGGAATCTGCTTCCCTCTGCTCTCCTATGGATCACTACTCGACCAGCAGCAGCCAATCAGATCCCTCCTGACTGTATTGACCAGGTAACAGAGGTACGAGGGTTCAGTGACCCTCAGAAAGAGGAATACTTCAGGAAAAGGATCAGTGATCAGAGCCTTGCTGAAAGAATCATTACACATGTGAAGTCCTCCAGAAGCCTCTACATCATGTGCCACATACCGGTCTTCTGTTGGATTGCTGCCACTGTTCTAGAGAGGATGTTGGGTGAAGCAGAGAGTGGAGAGATCCCCAAGACTCTGACTGAAATGTTCACCCACTTTCTGATCTTTCAGATCAAACACAGCAGCCAAAAGTACCAAAGAAGAAGTGACACTGATCATGAGCAGACTAGAAAGATTATTCTGGCACTGGGAGAACTGGCTTTCCACCAGCTGGATAAAGGAAACCTGATCTTCTATGAGGGGGATCTGAGGGAGTGTGGCATTGATGTCAGAGAAGTGTCAGTGTACTCAGGAGTGTGTACTCAGATCTTCAGAGAGGAGTTGGGGCTGCACCTGGGGAAGGTGTTCAGCTTTGTACATCTGAGTGTTCAGGAGTTTCTGGCTGCTCTATATGTATTTCTTTCCTTCATCTCCAACAAGAGAAATGTGCTGCTACAACAAGATACTGGAGGTTTAGGATTCATTAGAAAGTTATCAATGTCAGACTTCCTCAGGAGTGCAGTGGACAAGGCCTTACAGAGTGAGAATGGACACCTGGACCTTTTTCTCCGCTTCCTTCTGGGCCTTTCTCTGGAGTCCAATCAGACTCTCTTACAAGGTGCACTGACACAGACAGGAAACAGATCTTATAACAAAGAGGAAATAGTCAAGCACATCAAGGAGAAGATCAGGGAGAATCCCTCTCCAGAGAAAACCATCAATCTGTTCCACTGTCTGAACGAACTGAATGATCATTCTCTAGTGCAGGAAGTTCAAACATACCTGAACAGAGGAGGTTCCAGTGGTCTCAGTGGAGCTAAACTCTCTCCTGCTCAGTGGTCAGCTGTGGCGTTTGTGATGCTGAATTCAGAAGAGGAGCTGGAGGAGTTTGACCTGAGTAAATTTGATGAATCAGAGGAATGTCTTTTGAGGCTGCTGCCAGTGGCCAGAGTATCCAGAAAAGTTGTGTGAGTAAATTATCATCCCCTATAAACATGTACATGTAGACATCCCTTATTGCTGATTATTTAGGTCTGTAATTCAGCATATTAGCAAAAATCTAACCTCCATTTGAAGTAGAATAATTAAAAACTAGACTCTATATCTGATCATGAAATGCACTCATCCTATATATAACTATAAGTATCAAACTCTTCCAACTGCTCTAGTTGGTTTCAAAATTTTCTCCAAGGCATACTTGGCTTGAAAAGGATGCTACTAATAGAACAGTACAAGGCAGAATGGAAAACCTGCACAACAAGACTACCTTATATAGTTAGTCAGGTACAGTGATAAGTCTTATTGCTTAATAACACTAACTAATTTGTTTTAAGAGGTTTGAAGCTAGTGCAGTTGTAATGTACTTGGAAATATCTTCATACCAGAAACAACAAGCATAATCTAAATGAAGCTGAACCAAAACTCCCACCAAACCTGCAATTGTTGTTCTATCCAAAAATTAAGAAAACAAATCCTTTGGTTTACTTCAAAACCTGCCTTACCTCCTCTTGACATAACTGTCCAATGTACATCCTAAATAATTAACTGAACTCTTAGTTACTAATACAGTAATACAGTACCTTAAAACCAGTTCTAATACAATACCTTAAACCCTCATACCTTTGCTATTTTAACATCGTACCAAATAAAATGGATTCAAATTTCCCCAAATGTAGAGAGAACCTGTCTTCAGAAATCTACCTACTAACTTTCATGAGTTCTTAACTAAAACTAAACGTAAACGTCATAATAATGGTACGTCGAAAACCAGGAAGTCAGACAGACCAGCATACGAATGCAAAAGGGGCAAAACCTCCTCTAGGAATTGGTCGACAAAAAAACAAAACTCGGCAGGTATGTTTCACATTGTGAGACATGCAAATGATTCGAGATTCATGTTTCACATTAGGCCGTGCAGTGAGCAGTGGTGCCCTCCATGAGTCACCCTGTTAGTGCCAGCACCATTGGCAGACGGCTGCACAATCTAGGACTACATGCACACAGATCGTTACAACGACTGTCCTTAACACCACATGGGCTGATTCAGAATGGCAGCAGTGAAGACTGTACAACTGAAAACGTGTTCCAACACCCGTCACCACTATCCTGAGAACCCCCAAAACATACTCCACTGATATTAAAGAGCGGTGTGTAGTTTTTGTACACTGTGTGTGAGGTGTTATCTGCAGTATGTGTAGTCTTTTTTCTCCCGTTTTGATGAAATAAATCCAACTTTCCTTCATGGTTTTCATGGTTTAGTAGGAGGGTGCATAAACTGGCGTAATCAGTTCTGCTCTTTTCCATTTCACCTCTCTTTTTCACTCATTCTCTCATATCTGTCTAATGGCGACGCTCAGTTCCAGTATAAAGAGACTGAAATAGTAATTAAAGAGCAAAGTGAACTGTTAGACCTTGGTTTGCTTTCTGAACTACATCTGTTTAATAGAAAACAGGTTTGATATTTTAACTAGATGACTATCAGTGAAAAGTAATGAGTCAGGTGAGTGCACCACCACAAGGCCTCGCCACAACATGAAGCCTCAAACTGAGAGGCAGAACAGACTCCCTAGTGTTTCCTGATGCTTCACTAGAAGATCCCGCTCCTCTGTTTCCTCTAGAGAAGTGCACAGGTACTCAAGTACTCAGTGAACTGTTTCAGGTGCCTGGTATCAGAACTAAATCAGAACTGCCAATAAGAGCACACAGGGCTCATCAGGAGGCGGGGCTTAAAGACACAAGAGCTCTAACAGAGCATTTCAGACAGAGGGTAAATACAGATGGACAGAAAGAGGAAAAGCAACATGTTCTTTAAGTCAAACTTGTCAGATTTCTGGCTCACACTGTTGAGCCTGGTGGTGTTAAAATAGAAAAGTGGACTACTGTTTGAGAACTGATTTTAACTGAATTTAAAACAGGAATGTGACTCTGTAAGTAGGCTTTGTTTAGTGGATTGCTGTATCATGTTACCACCTAGCTAATTCCAGCTAACACGGTTTCACCACACTGGGTTTAATACTACTTATGGCGGTTCTACAGTACATGCTGACATCTGAAGTTTATTAGCAGTTAAAGGAACACACTATCTGCTTTGTATGTCTGTATACAATCTACCAGGGTGAGTGTTAATGTTTTGCTGCCTGAGTGAAGTAACTCATCAGTGAAGATGCAGCCGTATGGTCAACTAGCTAGGTCACTGATTTATCAGGTATAATTCAGTGGACCAAGATATAGTACTAATCAATCATAATACTAGCAAAAACATTATATTTTAACATCTTATATAATTATTTTATCCAAAAAATAAAATAATGATGTACATGTTGTTTAAACACACATTATAAGACTTTATTTGTTTTTGTTTATGTATGTATGCATATAGAGATGGATAGACTAGTCACAGACTACCCAACATTTATTTATTTACAGCCATTAAGTACAAATTATTCATTTATAGCAAAAGACAAAATCAGAAAACACGTTATAGAACAGACTGTTACACAGAAATCTCCATCATCCACATGTAACTGTATTCAGTATGTGTCTCTTTACCTTTATTATAGATTTAGTTTTATCCTTTACTAGCTTTTAGTTTTCCAGAGAAATCTGCAGGGATACTTTCCCATTCCATGCTTCTAGTAAACTCCAAAGTTCAGTCTGTCTCCTTTTCTCAGTGAGGGGCTTCCTGAACAGCTACACATCCTTTCAGACCCACAGTTTTCAGGCATCTTCTCACAGTGGAAGGGTGGACAGAAACGCCTGTGGATGTATTTAGACCTGGAGTAGGAGTGGAGCTTGATGTTCTCCTCTCTTTTAAAGATTAAAACTTCTTCTCTATTATCTCTATACATGTTCTGGTGTTTTCAGCAGTTTCATTTGAGTTTATGTGACTAAATTTGGTGTAGGTGATGCCAGATCTGCCTCTCTGAGTTATCAGTATGGATATGCCGGCTACTCATATTCCTCCCTCTCCCACTGCTCACCGCTGTAGTCCCAGCTGGAATTTCCAGCAAGTAAAAAAAATTCAATTCTTTGCCAACTCTTTTAGGGTGCTACTCTAAACAGTTAACTTCATTTGTGATAAATAGCAGTCCACCTTAACTATAGGAATAGTATAGGCTCCATCTTTGTGGACTACAGCCATTTTGTAAAGTTGTGGTGGATGATGTAACAGCAGCAGTATTGAGGTAGTGGAGCTAGACAACTTTAGAGCCATGTGTTAGATAGAGGACACTGTGTGTGATTGATTTTGTACTACACTACAGACTATGTAAATTAGATCACATGTTTAAAGACTGAGGTAAGATAATGTCCACGGGTTTGTTGATCTTAACTTTGTGGGTTAATTGTTCTGTCGTTAGCTTAGCATTAGTTTAGGGTGTAGGGTTTTAAATGATTAGCTAACATGAAACTTAAGGGCACTAGGTGACTGGAATGACTGGACTTGAGGAAGGAGTTTACAGTGGAGTGCTTCTCTGAGACCGAGGTGACCCTCTGCTTTAGTACCTGATGATTGTATTCTTACAGATTTAATTGAAGTTTGAAAAGTGAAAGTTTGGAAATGAAGACAGAGTCAGGTTCTGATGATGGTCGGCCAAACCCAGCTGACTTGCAGGAGAACCACAGGGAGAAAATATTTTCTAGTAGTATTATATTTTACAGAGCTTTTTTTGTAACTTTAAAAACACAATTATTAATTATTGAAAGCTTGATTTTTATCATTTTTTAAAGACGCAAATCACGGGTTAGCCGGCTAGCCACTTAGCATCTACATTGCTATTTCTTTTTTATTTTTTTTATTCTTTCACAGCAAAACCAAAAAAAGTCCGTTTAAATCTTTGTACGAGTGTAAATGCCAGCCTTTTAAGCAAGGGATGGACTGTATGTTTTTTTGGTTTGTGTGTGTGTGTGTGTCTGTGCACTACTCCATCATCAGCTGACCCCCTAGGGTTATCCTCTCAGTAGCACAGCAGGGCCAAAAGAACTGAAAACCTCCCACCCAGTCATTCCCACTCCATGACTGCTCGTCTTTAGCCTGTTATTTTCAGGACATACTGCTTTGAGTTTCCTGTCCTGATGCTCTTATGTCTTTCTTGGTCTACCCATGTTTTCTTTTCATCACTTTCCCATTTTGTTTAATGTGCACCAAATTTTATACACAGTTCTGACTGAGAAGACAGAACATCTTTGGCCTCACTGTATGAGTTACTTCTTGAGGGAGGTGTATAATTCACTCCATTATTTCAGTTGACCATTTCTTTTTGGAGCAGTGTTTTCTTTCACTTAGCCCAACAGCTCATTAAGGTCTGTAACAGTCCCTTCTGACTCCACACTGATATGAATGTTTAGACGTGTGTGAATATTTATTTTAGAAATGTAAAACTAATACAAGGTGATACAAGGTCAGAATGTTCATCTGTGTGTGGTTCTCTTTCATTGTGTGGTGTTTATGAATGTTAATAATGAGTTTTTATTTTTTTCTCTCTGCAGTCTGTTTAACTGCAGTATTACAGAGGAAGGCTGTGCTGCTTTAGTTTTGGCTCTGAAATCAAACCCCTCACACCTGAGAGAGCTGAATCTGAGCTTTAATAATCCAGGAGAGTCAGGAGTGAAGCTGCTCTCCGGTCTACTGGAGGATCCACACTGTAAACTGGAGAAACTACGGTGAGTTACTGAATTACAGTCTCTATTTAAGATCACAGTGACACAGTGACAGAGAACTTTTCTACATACAGAGTGTGTATGTGTTAGTGTTAGAGAGAGAGAGAGAGAGAGAGAGAGGGACAAAGACAAAGAGTATGTCCATGAGTAAGACGAGATGATGAGATGGGGGGAGAGAGAGAGAGAGAGACAGAGAAAGAAGGGATCTACATGTGAGTACAAAGTGCAGAATGTCTTGATGTTCCTGAAGTGAACTAAGACAAGCCCTGGAAATAAGAAAGTTGAGAGATGAAGAGAGAGAGGGAGAGAGTAGAGATGGAGAGAGAGAGAGAGAGAGTAGAGATGAAGAGAGATAGAGAGAGAGTAGTGATGAAGAGAGAGCAGAGTTAATCTGTACTATTTCACCTAACCGTCCTACAGGCTGTAATTCTACCCCAGATACAAAAACTGAGACTGCACACACAGACTGCACACACACACTGCAGCCACACTACCACACATCTTCTCACAAATTCATCACAAGCCAGCAGAGATCAGAGAGATGACATGATTTTACACATCAGTCCAAAACAAAGACCACATATCAAATCATCATCAGTAATAAGTCAGTGTTGTGATTCGAGTTCATCAGCATTTTATATCTACTACAAGTTACATAGATATTTAAAGATGTCTGAGGAAGTAGAGTCAGTCTGTGACTCACTAAATAGAAGTTTAAAAGACTATTTAGAGCTTTAGATTTGAGTCAGTACTGAAAAGGTGTATAAAGGTCAGATTCAGTGAAACATGATTAAAGTTATTAAAGGTTATATTTGGAGGAGATACTGTATTTACTACATCCAGTGTTTTTCAGGGGTTTATTGATGTTTAAATTGTACATGCGAGTCACTTTAACCTAATAATCTACAGAGGGGTCATAGAGGGGTCCTAGAGGGTCACACTGTGTCTATTATTTACATTTAAGAATATAACTCTCCTTATTCATATAAAAACCATTTTAATGTGTGAGCATGTCAGTAGCGAATGTGAAATAAATTTTAAATAGGAATGTACTTGTATGGCTGCATTTACATTTTTTATTTAAATATTAAATATAATCTAAATACTTCAATATTTTATTTTGCCATTACATAATTGTTATTTAAATAAATATTTAGTTATACAATTTTGCTGTAATGGTATTAAAACGATATGTAGCTTCAAATGTAGCTCACCATATATACATTTACACTGTCTAATAGGAGATTTGAAATGATTGGTGATTATCAAATAGATACTTCCGGTGCCTACGCGAGTAGCTGCCTGTTCCAGTAGCTCCGTCCGTATTGTGTGTTTTTCTAGAGTTTTCTACCTTTATTTATTTCTCTTTTTGCTTTTACACACGCCTGGTGTGTATCTTATCTATATCCTAAGGATATTTTTATCGTTAATATGCGGGACAGCGCGGAATATCGTGTTTATTCCCGCGAACAACTGCTGGCCCTCCGACCCATGGGACGAGGTAGCATTGTCCAAACAATACTGGCGGAACTAAGCCGGAAGTATCGAGGCTGCAGGGCTGGAGCTAAGCTAAAGGCTAAGAAGATGGAGAAGCGGTGGAGATACAAACCCTCGGTTCCGTTGGTGGTTATGGGGAATGTCAACTCGTTGACCAACAAAACCGATGAGCTGGCAGGTCTGGTGAAGAATCAGAGGCTCTATAGGGAGTGTAGTCTGTTGTGTTTCACTGAGACTTGGCTCACCCCCGACACTCCCGATGCTAACGTGGAGCTACCTGGATTCTCCACAGTGAGGGCAGACATGGACCAGACGCTAAGTGGGAAGCGCAAAGGTGGGGGGGCTCGCACTTTTCATTAACACCAGATGGTGCAACCTTGGACATGTAAACGTGAAGGAGGTGATCATTCACTCCACCGTCGCAGCGCTACAGACACAACACCCTGACGCCTTCTATGTGATTTCTGGTGACTTTAATCACGTTACATTGGACTCTACCCTGCCTGCCTTTTTCCAGTTTGTGGACTGTCCCACCAGGAAAAACAGGACCACTGACCTGCTGTATGCTAACGTGAAGGATGCATAAAGGGTTTCCCCACTACCACCGCTGGGGAAATCAGACCACAACCTGGTTTTCCTACAGCCTCAGTACAAACCACTGGTACTGAGGCAGCCCACTACCACACGCTCATTCAGAGTTTGGTCTCCTGAAGCAGAAGAAGCCCTCAAGGACTGCTATGATACCACTGATTGGAGCGTGCTGCTGCACCCACACGGAGAGGACATTGAGGGGGTGACGCTCTGTTACACGGACTACCTGAATTTTTGTATGGATGTTGCTGTTCCCACAAAGACTGTACGCTGCTTCCCAAACAACAAGCCCTGGATTACCAGCGACGTCAAGGACATCTTCAACCAAAAGAAGAGGGCGTTCAAAGATGGAAACTGGACAGAGCTGAAGCGTGTACAGGGGAAACTTAAGATCCGACTTAAAAAGGCCAAGGAGTCCTACAGGAAAAAGGTGGAAAGGAAGCTGCAAGACAACAACATGAAGTAGGTCTGAGGGAGCAATGAAAACCATCACAGGCTGCAAGAACAACAGTGGCAGCTCAGTAGATGGGGGTGTGGACAGAGCAAACCAGTTTAACACCTTCTACAACAGGTTTGACTGTCCTGCTCCTGCTGCCCCTCCCTCCGACCCGCCTCAAGCATTCACCACCCTGTCTTCACCACCATCACCCTCACCTCCACCATCTCCGTCACCTTCACCACCATCACCCTCACCTCCACCATCTCAGTCATCACCACCACCAACACCATCATCAGCAGGAAGACAAAGCAACACCCACAGTTCCCACTGTCCCCTAACCTTCATGGCAGCCCAATTCAGGAGACAGCTGAGGAGACTACACCCCAGGAAGGCTGCCGGCCCAGACAAAGTGTGCCCCAGAATGCTTAAGGCATGTGCTGCCCAACTGGGGGAGCCCCTCCAGCATGTCTTTAACCTGAGTCTACGTCTCGGGAGGGTTCCTGCCACGTGGAAGACAACCTGCCTCATTCCAGTCCCCAAGAAGGCACACCCGAAGGAGCTGAATGACTACAGGCCGGTTGCTTTGACGTCTCATGTGATGAAGACCATGGAGCGACTGCTGCTGAACCACCTCAGACCTCAGGTCCACCATGCTGAGGACCCACTGCAGTTTGCTTACCGGGAGAATGTGGGAGTGGAAGATGCCATCCTCTATCTTCTACACAGAGCTCACTCTCATCTGGACAAGGGGGGTGGTGCTGTGAGGGTCATGTTCTTTGACTTCTCCAGTGCCTTCAACACCATTCAGCCCCTACTACTGAGAGACAAGCTGATGAAGATGGAGATGGACATACACCTGGTCACCTGGATCACTGACTACCTCACCGGGAGACCACAACATGTTAGGATCAGGGACTGCTCCTCTGATACGGTGATCAGCAGCACAGGAGCACCACAGGGGACTGTTCTCTCTCCAGTCCTGTTCACCCTGTACACATCGGACTTCAAGTACAACTCGGAGTTATGCCACATGCAGAAGTTCTCTGATGACACTGCAATCGTGGGGTGTGGGCATAATGGCCAGGAGAGGGAGTACAGAAGCCTGGTTGAGGACTTTGTGGAGTGGTGCACTACCAACCATCTGAAGCTGAACATCACCAAAACCAAGGAGATGTGTATAGACTTCAGGAGGTCCAGGGCCTCTCCATCAGGGGGGTCGATGTGGAGGTGGTCAGGTCCTACAAATACCTTGGTGTGCACCTGGACGAGAGGCTGGACTGGTCAGTAAACACTGACATAGTCTACAAGAAAGCACAGAGCAGACTGTACTTCCTCAGGAGGCTCGGGTCCTTCAGGATCTGCCAGAAACTCCTCCTGATGTTCTACCAGTCCGTGGTAGCCAGCGTCCTCTTCTATGCTGTGGTGTGTTGGGGAGGCAGTATCAGCAAGAGGGATGCTGGACGACTCGACAGGCTGGTGAGGAAAGCTGGTTCTGTGCTGGGACTAGAGCTGGAGTCCTTAACACCACTGGCAGAGAGGAGAGCCCTCAACAGGCTGCTGAACATCATGGACAATGTTCACCATCCTCTGCACAGCACGATCATCAGGCAGAGGAGCTCATTCAGTGGCAGACTGCTGTCCCAGTCCTGCTCCACAGACAGACTCAGGAAGTCTTTTGTCCCTCAGGCCATAAGACAGTTCAACTCCTCTCAGTTCAGCAAATGGAAAACACTGTGACACTCTTTCATTCAGGTCACTCCAACGGACACACACCCATCTCTGCACACACTCCCTCCTAAATGCCCTCCTAAATGCCCTATTTCTATTTATATTGTATTATTCTACTCCATTCTGTACTGTTTACATATCTTGCACTGATAAATTATTTATATTACTGCGTACTGTCTGTATGGCTGACAACAGCCATCTTCTTAATTTGCTTAATACTTTACACAGACACTAAGGACTCTATTTTTATACTTTCATACTTTATATTGTATCTCTGTCTCTATTTGTACAAATCTATCTTGTGCTTCTGTTGTTACTTCTGTGTAGTTTGTATATCTGCTACTGGATGTCTTGAATTTCCCTCT
This sequence comes from Prochilodus magdalenae, assembly GCA_024036415.1. Classification (NCBI taxonomy): domain Eukaryota; kingdom Metazoa; phylum Chordata; class Actinopteri; order Characiformes; family Prochilodontidae; genus Prochilodus; species Prochilodus magdalenae. Next base: position 2,548 of record JAMWET010004630.1, on the reverse strand, counting down.
GGGATCAATAAAGTATCTATCTATCTATCTATCTATCTATCTAGAAGCTAGAAAGATGGTAAAATTCTGATGTAAAAGAGAAACAGCACTTTTCTCCTTTTACCAATTACATATTCTCATGTACTGCACTCAGTCTGGCAAACGCCTTTCAGAACACATTCCACCAGATCATTTTCATCACTTGTCAATTACTTGCCGACAGCACCCTCAGCAGAAAAGGAATATATGTTTCTAAGTCAGCTACTGTGTCTGTGTGGCTGTGTCCCAGTGAAATTATAATTAAATTATTTCATGATTTTATGACATTTTTGTAACAGATTTGGCAGAACACCACAATATATCCACACCTGATGATCACCATGTAAAACCATCAGTGCTGGATTAATCTCTGTCTGCTGCATCTGTGGCCTATGGTCAGTTAACACAGACAGTAACAGAACTTTATTAAAAGCTTATTAAAACAAACAACTAGGACACATTTCACACAGAATCAGTGCAGTAGGTGAGAATATGTAATCGTAAAGATGAAAGGCATTTTGTCCATTTTCCATTAGAATTTTACCACCTTTCTAGCTTCGTGTTCTCTTTAATATGGATTTTAAATGGATTATTAGAGAGTGTTAATACATATATGGTAAATAAAAGAGTCAAAACAAACAGTAAACAGAACCTAAAGGGAGAATCCAAAAGAGAGTAAGTTGATAAACACAGGAGAAGTCTAAACCGGGGATAACAACCAGAGAAAACAGGAGAAAAACGCTCGTTATGCAAACAAAAACATTTTTTTTGGCAAAACTTCACAAAGTGTGTCTGTGTCTGAGGGGTTTAAATCCAAACAGGGAAATGAGGAGCAGGTGAATGTAATCAGTACTGGGGGGAGGAAGAACGGGAGAATGGAGTGTGACTGGTGAATTCTGTACATGTGGATAACGTCATCGGGAAGTGAACTCTGGGAGATGGAGTTTGGGAGATTGTGGAGGTGGTGGGGAAACCCGGAAGCATGACAAAAATGAATAAGCTTAAATAAATGTCATGCTATAATTAGTTCTATAATTAAAAGCTATGAAACACTTACAGATCAATATTAACATGAACAATAACCGTTTACACATTAGACTGGAAACAGGGCTTTACCTGACTTAACCAATAAACTGCTGAAGTTCATAGTATGAACATTTAATATCTCAATTATAGAGGCTAAAATTATCACACTTATTAGTATTATGATATTATTAAAATATGATGAACATGTTTAAACAGTACCACACATCAGACTGACTTCTCTTAGACAGCTGAAAAATCTAAGGAGAGCTTTCACTGCCCTCCACCATGTTTCCCCGACAACAAACAAACCCACAGTACACACTGAACACATGTCAGAAATGAAGATGTGACGTAGACAGATGTTTTACTCAAATACTGTGTTCTGACCAGATGTAGTCCTTTCATCTTACTGTATTTCAGTACATTATAGACTGGCTTAAACACCACACAGCACTGACACTGTGAACCTCCACCCATCAGTACCTGAGTGTGTCCTGCTCTTTGCACGACTCTTTGTATTATTGAAATACTGCAGTTCAACCCCACCCAGGCTTATGCAGCAGACTCGAGACGGTAGTTCAGACCAAACACACACACACCCCAGGAACTGGAGATCTGAAGGTTTATTCCTGAATGAAAGTAGCATGGGGCAGTAGTACACTCACCCAGCCAAAACAGCCCTCTCCCTCTCCCTACTGATAACCAAAACATGACTGAGCTAAACATCATCAAAGCTTCATTCTAACTCAGCATAAAGTTACCACACACTGTTTAAACACACTCTGTGTCTCTAAGCTTTCCATTCTGTGTGCAGTTTAACCAAGATTAATGGCGTTACAGGTTTATCAAGGCATTTTAGGAGAGAGCTAATCAGTACATCCTACCCATCCAAGCATCCACAATGCTTCTGACAAACTGGGTGTAGCGCCCTCACATCCCTTTCCTATGTTTGGGTTAGGGGTTACTAAGCCGAGGGGCTCTGGGTTCTCTAGAATTATCAGTTTCACATACACACTGCAAAGCCCAAGTTTGGATCTACGGGAAAGTCTTTTGCAGTTAGGACAGAGTATAGGCTTGTTAGTGTTATAGCTACACTTAACTTAACCCTTGCAGTTTAACCAAGTAAACCCAAACACGAATAGTGGAGAAAATATAACTGAGTTTAATAAAATAGTAACTCAGTTCTTCCCTTCCTTGATAGAAAAGTAAATAAAGTTACATACGAAATATTTCTACCACCGGATAACTGGATGAAAGAAGAAACAACCATCTGTTAAAAGCTAGCACCTACAAAGTGCACACTTAACAGGGCACAGCAGTTACATTACTTAGGTACTCGGACCAAATCTAGAAGGATCTGATACTTAACACAGAACTACGATCTTATACTACGATCTCTGATTTCCAGTAGTCACTTACACTCACAGTAATACCAAGAAACTGTGGTAGAAATCTGACAAACTCAGTCTGGCCTGCCCGTTGAGGAATAACAGAAAAGGATTTT
>JAMWET010004629.1:0-19193 GCA_024036415.1 Prochilodus magdalenae | reverse complement strand
CCCCCCCCCCCCCCCCTGTCTTGTTTTAAAAAAACAAGACCGTTGTATGGACAACGTCTAACGTCCACACGAAACAAAAACCACAGCATTAAGCTGAATTAGCATCTCTATTTATATCTTAATTTTTATTTTAACTTTAAATTACAATTTGTGTATTAAAAAGCATTTTTATTCAAATGATATTACATTAGCATTAGCATTGCCATATTGTGTGTACAAGTGTGACGAATGCCATTTTCAGATAGAATTAATTACTAGATATATTAATATGAATGAGGATTCTAGGAAATGCGGGCTCAGTTTGTCCCACGTTGGATTGATTCCTGAGGGACAGTTAAATCCCTGTACATCATACACAGTTCATGCGGTAAACTCTGTTATCTTGATCTGTCCTTCAGGATCAAGCCTGTTTCAGGAACACGTACCGGAGCGTAAGTGAACGTTAAAGACGTTTGATGTGTCAGTAGCGATCTCACTCATCAGAATTCCTTTCATCTTTTAAAGATTTGTATGTGTTACAGCCGCGGAGAGAGGACACGTACTTCAACAACTCCTAGCTGATTCTAACCCGACGTCTGATTTCTCTATTGACAGAGTAAGACCCTTTTCTTTACTCGGCAGCGGACACCCTGAACAGCTTCTGACTGGGCATGTTCACTAACGCTGTCGTGCAAAACCCCTTAACCCCCCCAGTATTGCAAATCATAATTCAGACAATCAGTTTTCTTTAGATTCATATTTGTGTTCAAATTTCCTTATATAGATTATATCTATATGTGTTTACAGATAGGTAGAGGCAGAGAGAGCCTGAACGCATCCAGAAGATGATGGGACCTTTGAGAAGATCAGTACACCTGAGTAAACACTCTCATATGGGAGCTTCATCAATCCTGGGACATTTTGGGAGTTTGGGTGGGAACACTCTTCTGCCAGGAAGACTGGGAAAGGCAGAAGTGATGGAACATGATGTTAATCCTCAATGAGGTGTAGAACCTGAAGGATGATGAGACTAATGTCCTATCCTGGACCCCAGTTCTGAAGCGTTCATGGACCCTTGGAGATCCTGATGGATATGGATGGCAGGGGTGGATCCAGCTCCCGGATCCACCTCTCATAAAGAACACACACATCTCATCAGCTCATCATCTTATCTACGTTCTCATGTGGAAGTGATAAGAAACATGGTAGAAGATGGAGGATAAGAGCACAATACAGGATCAGAGCAAAGCTCATGCACCTCTTGTGAACTTCAAAATAGTCAACCCCTCAACAGTCATTAGGTTCATCCAGATTCAAATCCAGGTCACTTTGGTCCATCTGTCACGGTGCAGTTGGGGTTGTGGACCCAAGCGCAGGGCGGGAACCCGTTTGCGGCGACGTAAAGATTCAAATTGAACCCCCGACCTCCGGAGTGATAACCCCAGGTGAGGGGGGAGTCAGAAGAGGTTTTCTGAGTAAGAGGGAGAAGTGATGGGAAAATCAATCAAAGGACACGCCAGAGACGACGTGCTCAAATGGATAGGGAAGTTTATTAAGCAACTGAAACTAACAGGAGAGGGTTTACCAGAAAGGGGATTTGGTGGGTCTCTTGCACAGAGTGACCCACGCTCTCTACTCTATATATTTATCTAATCTTTTAAGCACTTGTTGCTTTTTTTTCCCTCTCTCTCTCTCTCTCTCTCTCTCTCTCTCTCTCTGCGCTGTACCGTACCGGCTACCCCTCTACAAAGGTTTAGCGGCGACTGTTGTTTGATGGGGGATTATATGGCTGACGCCTCGGGTGCAGCTTGTTGGCTTGATCAGCCTGGGGCATTCTGGGGGTTGGGTTTCTAGGCTGTAGTCCCCCCAGACAGGGGGCACAGCCTGGACCCTTACACTGTCACTGTAAAGAACGGTGATATATCGGCCCCTGAAGGGGGTCATTAAAAAGATGCTAGAAATCAGGACGGCCTGCAGTAACATAACAGCCGAGGAACTGGTCTTACCTTGAGAACTGACTGGTGGCTGACTTGGCCTTTTGGATGTTGTACAGTGTAACCGTTAACTTATCATACCCACCAGAACCAGAACCCACCAAACTGGGACTGAGCAAATTCAAGGAGAGCTTCAAAGTTTCAGAATGGATATCATAAGAGTCATGAAACAAACCATATCAAAGACCACCATACAATCATAAACCATATGCTACTGGTTTAATGCATTTTGGCTGATTTATTACGTTTGTGTGGGGTCATGGGTCTAAAGCCTGTCTCAGTTCTGAATTCCCTCATGTTCATTATTCAGACTTTATACCATGTTTCTGTCCAACCCCCAATTCAGATTCAGCAGAATAACAAATCTTAGATCATCATTTCTGCTGTGGTATATTTCATTTCAGTAGAACCCTGGAAATCCATTATATATATCTTTCACCTGGCTGCATTTCAGGGGCTCAGTATGAAACCACATGACCATCAGAGGACGCTTATTCCTCATCAGCTCAGTGTAGGGGAAGAGACTCTAGTGTCTCACAGTCCACCAGTCTTTAAAAGAAGCTCATTCATTAGCCTGACACTGACATCTATTCTAATGCTCATAAACACAGAACACTAAAGGAGAACAGGTTCCATACTTGGTCCAGCAGTAACACTGAGGTCTGAACACCCACACACAGGCTTTGTGGTCAAACTTTTTGAGGATGGCTTTTAGTAAATACACCAGCTACACCACTTTTCTTTTCAGTTCCCAATTTCACATCCCTAAATGTGACTGGATGAACTCAAGCGTTCATAAAACCCTGACTGGGTTGCCATATTGAGAGGAAAGCTCAGTTTTGCACTTGATGGTTTTACCCAGGGTATTTTTAGCAGCATTATGAGGGTAGAAAAAGCAAACCATAAGCACCGAGTAGAATTTTGAATTTGTATTTATCTATACATGGCTTGGAAATTATTTATGCATTCTCTATGCTGAAAGGTATAGTGAAAATCTCACACCTACTCTGAAAATCACACCTACTCAGTAAAATGGTGCTAAGTAAGTCTTAGTAACCTTCAACTACATATGTATTAAATCTGTTAGACCTCTTTTCAAACTGAGCTTTAAATCAGCTTCTCATTAGCAGAGTCAGAAAAAAATCGATCTAATGCAGATCCTTAAGATTGGTGTTCCTTTAAATGATAACTAAAGAAGAGTCTGAGGTCTGTCTCCACATGTAATGTACTATATTACTACACTGTTACTACTACAATAAACATAATAACGATAAAGAATTTATAAATAACATTTCAAACATTTAAAAGGCAGCTCAAAAGCAAATTATAAATTAAAAGAGAACCAAAACAATATGTAGTGAAATAAAATCAGCCAACAAACAAATAACGCTGGTTGAATGTGTCGCCATAGTGATTATCTACAGTAATCTAAAAGTGCTTAATTACCTATATGTGAAAATCTGAGACTGCTTTAAATTGTGACCTGAGATCTTGTTTTTTTTTCTTTTCCTTAATGGTCCAATCAGTAATTATCTAAAACAGTCTACCTTAAGATTGTATAACTGTGAAGAAGATATTCTGCTGCACTTTTCTCTATTTTCCATTATTATTAGTGTATCAGTATTAGAACTTATCTGGCAACCCTGGGTTAGCCACTGAGTTTCACTGAGTGTGAAAGAGCTAGACTGGTGCAGGACCAGCTAGTTCTGTAAAGGGAAAGAGTAAAGTCTGCAGTGCTGAAATGAAGTGCTGTACAGTGATGAAGAGAAGCCTGTTCATCCTCATACTTTACACCCGTCTATCATCAGCAGGTCAGTCTCTTTCTATATGCTTGTTTTCTGATAAACATCTAACAAGAGGTATCTGTGTGCATTTTCCCAATATTGGATCAGTAAAGGTTTTGTTTTCCTCGATTAGGAAGATCCGTTTGCTTTCTATTAGGACCTTGATGTTTCTCGTGAGAGAAACATTTATGAAAGTAAGAATGTTAATGTTACTGTAGACAGGTCTAGTGTTGGCTAATCACTTAAAGTTAATTCTTTTTATTCAGTCAGAACATAGCGCAGCACATGCTCATCATACACTGCCTAATGCTAATGTTAATGTTATTGTAGATCCTGTAGAAGTCTAGTGTTGGGTAATTACTCAAAGCTAACTCTGTTTATTCAGTCAGAACGTAGCGCTATATATGCTCAGTAGACTGTACATAATGTTAATGTTATTGTAGATAAGTCTAGTGTTGGGTAATTACTCAAAGCTAACTCTGTTTATTCAGTCAGAACGTAGCGCTATATATGCTCAGTAGACTGTACATAATGTTAATGTTATTGTAGATAAGTCTAGTGTTGGGTAATTACTCAAAGCTAACTCTGTTTATTCAGTCAGAGCCGAGCGCTATACATGCTCAGTAGACTGTACATAATGTTAATGTTATTGTAGATAGGTCTAGTGTTGGGTAATTACTCAAAGCTAACTACATCCCAGTTATGAAAAGTCCACCATCATCTTCCATTATCAATGAACTACTCATTATGCTTGTGAAGAAAATCTACCATTGTAATCTTAGACAATGTTTATAATCTGCCATTAACCATAGAGAACTGATATTATAACTAATACTATAACAGTGAACCAAATCAGGACTATTAAGAACAAAATGAGTTATGACCCTTGATAAATCAGTAAGGAACATAAGCCTAAGGAAAACTAATAAAATATAATAAACCAAGTACAATTAAAAATATTTATTTATTTTATATATTGTACTTGATTTACATGCATAATTTGTTACAGCCTACCTAACAGTGTGTAGTACAGCAGTGTGAGCACTAATAAAAGCTGGGATTGGATTTTGGAATGAAATATAGATATAAAAGTAATCTACAGACTAATATTATGAGGACAGTTTAAGGACTGCTGTTTATCTATTTCAGTAGTTATTTCACCTTTACAGCCACCCACTCTCTGCAGTACTTCTACATTGGAATTACACCAGGAATAAACTTCCCAGAATTCACTCTGGTTGGGCTGGTGGATGGAGAACTATTTGTATACTATGACAGCAACATCATGAAAACGATCCCAAAGACTGAGTGGATGAAGAAGAGTGTGGGTGAAGATTACTGGAATGCTGAGACAGAGAAAGCACAGGAAACTCAGAAGAACTTCAGACTTGGTTTGGAAATTCTAATGCAGCGCTTCAATCAGACTGAAGGTGATTATGAACATGCTGAGAGCTTTCATAGCACCGTACACTAGAACTACAGTACACTACTAAGACGTAGGACTGAAGCAAATCTGAAAACTACAAACACAAAACCTTATCTGCACATGGGTCAGGGCTTCAGAAGTCCTTGACTAGATTTCAGGGTTATCTATCCCACAAGCCAGACTTCTGTTCAGCCAGACACACTAACACATTACACTTAGCGAGTTACTGTACACCAACACGCTACTTACAGTACACTAACACATTACACTTAGCGAGTTACTGTACACCAACACGCTACTTACAGTACACTAACACATTACACTTACTGAGTTACTGTACACCAACACGCTACTTACAGTACACTAACACATTACACTTAGCGAGTTACTGTACACCAACACGCTACTTACAGTACACTAACACATTACACTTACTGAGTTACTGTACACCAACACGCTACTTACAGCACACTAACACATTACACTTACTGAGTTACTGTACACCAACACACTACTTACAGCACACTAACACATTACACTTACTGAGTTACTGTACACCAACACACTACTTACAGTACACTAACGCATTACACTTACTGAGTTACTGTACACCAACACGCTACTTACAGCACACTAACACATTACACTTACTGAGTTACTGTACACCAACACGCTACTTACAGCACACTAACACATTACACTTACTGAGTTACTGAACACCAAAACACTACTTACAGTACACTAACGCATTACACTTACTGAGTTACTGTACACCAACACGCTACTTACAGCACACTAACACATTACACTTACTGAGTTACTGAACACCAACACACTACCTACAGCACACTAACGCATTACACTTACTGAGTTACTGTACACCAACACACTACTTACAGTACACTAACGCATTACACTTACTGAGTTACTGTACACCAACACGCTACTTACAGCACACTAACACATTACACTTACTGAGTTACTGTACACCAACACTACTTACAGCACACTAACGCATTACACTTACTGAGTTACTGTACACCAACACACTACTTACAGTACACTAACGCATTACACTTACTGAGTTACTGTACACCAACACGCTACTTACAGCACACTAACACATTACAGTTACTGAGTTACTGTACACCAACACTACTTACAGCACACTAACACATTACACTTACTGAGTTACTGTACACCAACACGCTACTTACAGTACACTAACACATTACACTTACTGAGTTACTGTACACCAACACGCTACTTACAGCACACTAACACATTACACTTACTGAGTTACTGTACACCAACACTACTTACAGCACACTAACGCATTACACTTACTGAGTTACTGTACACCAACACACTACTTACAGTACACTAACGCATTACACTTACTGAGTTACTGTACACCAACACGCTACTTACAGCACACTAACACATTACAGTTACTGAGTTACTGTACACCAACACTACTTACAGCACACTAACACATTACACTTACTGAGTTACTGTACACCAACACGCTACTTACAGTACACTAACACATTACACTTACTGAGTTACTGTACACCAACACACTACTTACAGCACACTAACACATTACACTTACTGAGTTACTGCACACCAACACACTACTTACAGGACACTAACGCATCACACTTACTGAGTTACTGCACACCAACACACTACTTACAGTACACTAACACCTTACACTTACTGAGTTACTGTACACCAACACGCTACTTACAGTACACTAGCACCTTGCACTTACTGAGTTACTGTACACCAACACGCTACTTACAGTACACTAACACACTACACTTACTGAGTTACTGTACACCAACACGCTACTTACAGTACACCAACACACTACTTGCAGTACACTAACACACTACACTTACTGAGTTACTGTACACCAACACACTACTTACAACACACTAACGCATTACACTTACTTAGTTACCGTACACCAACACGCTACTTACAGTACACTAACGCATTACACTTACTGAGTTACTGAACACCAACACACTACCTACAGCACACTAACGCATTACACTTACTGAGTTACTGTACACCAACACACTACTCACAGTACACTAACGCATTACACTTACTGAGTTACTGTACACCAACACGCTACTTACAGCACATTAACACATTACACTTACTGAGTTACTGTACACCAACACTACTTACAGCACACTAACACATTACACTTACTGAGTTACTGTACACCAACACACTACTTACAGCACACTAACGCATTACACTTACTGAGTTACTGTACACCAACACTACTTACAGCACACTAACACATTACACTTACTGAGTTACTGTACACCAACACTACTTACAGCACACTAACACATTACACTTACTGAGTTACTGTACACCAACACACTACTTACAGTACACTAACATATTACACTTACTGAGTTACTGCATACCAACACACTACTTACAGTACACTAACACACCACACTTACTGAGTTACTGTACACCAACACACTACTTACAGTACACTAACACATTACACTTACTGAGTTACTGTACACCAACACTACTTTCAGCGCACTAACACATTACACTTACTGAGTTACTGTACACCAACGCTACTTACAGTACACTAACACATTACACTTACTGAGTTACTGTACACCGACACGCTACTTACAGTACACTAACACATTACACTTACTGAGTTACTGTACACCAACACGCTACTTACAGTACACTAACACATTACACTTACTGAGTTACTGTACACCAACACGCTACTTACAGCACACTAACACATTACACTTACTGAGTTACTGAACACCAACACACTACCTACAGCACACTAACACATTACACTTACTGAGTTACTGTACACCAACACCAGTACACTAACACATTACACTTACTGAGTTACTGTACACCAACACCAGTACACTAACATGTAGCTTGTACTTTAATGTGTGTGTGTATCTGCAGGGGTCCATACCATTCAGTGTATGTACGGCTGTGAGCTGCATGATGATGGAACTAAAAATGGATACCTCCAGTACGGTTATGATGGAGAAGACTACCTCAGTCTGGATCCAAACACCTCCACCTGGACTGCAGCTAATGCTAAAGCCGTTATTACCAAACACAAGCTGGAGAGAAGAGGTGAAGCCATGTTCCAAAAGATCTACCTGGAGAATGAATGTACTCAGTCATTAAAGAAGTATGTGGGCACTCTGGAGAGGAAAGGTAAAGCGGGGAAATGAATTCTGAATAGACTTTATTAGTTTTATATTAGTTACATATTTTATTGATTTATGTTTCAGCACCACTGTGATATTTCTGCATATTGAAATGTTCATGCTTTATATCCATGTTAACACAACATCTCTCAGTTCCTCCTGAGGGCTCTCTCTTCCAGAAGGACTCTTCTTCTCCAGTGATGTGCCATGCTACAGGGTTCTTCCCCAAAGCAGTGATGATCACCTGGCAGAAGAATGGAGAGGATCTGTATGAGGGTGTGGAGCTCAGAGAGACGCTACCCAACCAGGATGGAACCTTCCAGAGGAGGAGCATTCTGACTGTCTCACCTGAGGAACTGGATAAACACACCTACACCTGCATCATTCAGCACATCAGCCTGGAGAAGGAGATGGTGCTACCAGTGAAGAGGAGAGGAGTCCAGCATGGTAAGGAATACTGCTTTCCAAGCAGACAGAAAAATCAATAAAGTAGTTTTCTTTAAAAACATGTTTTATATTTTTGTTTCAGTTTCTTCCATCACTGGTATCACTGTGGGTGTTCTAGCTCTTGCACTTATCTGTTGTGGAGTTCTCATTTGGAGAAAGGTAAGGAATCTTGGTAAGGAAAATAGGAAGGAAGGGAGGGTGGAGGGAACATGTATATTCCACACTGACTGTAGGCCTAAGATTACTGTGTTGTATCCATATTTCAACATAAGCATTCTGTAGGTCTGAATGAAGGAGAACAGGAGGGACTAACTGAGGGTCTTATAATTGCTCACTGCTTCATATGTTAAAATGTCAAATGGTTAAACGATGTTCATGAGAGTAATGACTGATGGCTTACTGTTTAACCTCTGAAGCTCCCGAGAGAAGATCTTCCAGAGTTTCTACACCTTGGATTGAGAACATGAGACCATACCAACCCACGAGTCTTCTCTGTCTTCAGACTTACCTCCATGAAAAGTGAATGTGACTAATATTGTCTATATGCAGCATTTTTGCAGATACAAATACATTGAAATCTGACCGGTAGATAATGCATTTAGGTAATAACCAAAGTTGATGATTTTAGCTTGCTGGCTAACTAGGAATTAACCTGGGCTAGTAAAATTCTGAGAGGAATTTATTTATTTTATTTATTTATTTTATTTACTGCTTTATTATGGGTCAGCTGAAATTCTGTCATTTGACATGTCCATGTGATGTCTGACTGTGTTTACACATTGAGTGGTGTTGAGGTTCTGGACTCTGGGGTGGTCCGTCCATTGTTCTGAGAACACCAGCACTTCTTTGTTTGATGTGTCTCCTTGCCACAGAAAACTGTATTACACATGAAATTCATATTTTTACATATTACATATTATTTTTATTATATGGTGTATATACACTTTTCATGCAAAGCACTTTTCATGCATCATTTGTTCCATAATGGGAAGCACTTTAGGAAATGTTTTGTCCTGTCCTTTGCACTTTAGTGGGCTGAGAAAGCATTATATAATACTGAGTATATACAAAACGTCTATGGCCTAAATATCTCTCTACTGTTTAAAAATAATTCTCAATAAAGCTGCACAATGTGTTACATATGAACAGCTGTACACACACATATAATCCTTAGATTTTAAATAAACACAGTTTTAATCCCAGAAGGTGTGAGTTATTGTTGTTCTGATGAGCATTTAAGCCCATGTATCTCAATATAGGACAACATCCATCACATGTACATAAACTAAATATCATTTGTTGTGATGATAGTCAAAAACATCTCACAGCCAACACATTTAAAACACTTCCAAAATGTTATATTAAAGTTATGGCCATAATTGGCCTGCTTGAATGAAATCTGATTTTTCTTGGTGGCCTTATTTTGCTCTGTGGCTTCCACTGTTGTGTTGCGGCTCCACCTGCTGGAGATACAGCCTGTCACTGATGTGTTCAGCTGCCGCCTTGTCATTGTTGTGACTTACCTGAACTGAACGGGATTCTTGACTCATGATTCTCCATGAGAAAAACATTCTTAAACTCCCATTCAGATGGGATAGCTTGTGTATTATGCAGAGTAAAGTTTTTACTGGCGTTTCTCAAAACTTTTAGTCCCATCCGAATCTACCCTCTCAGTTAACACTGGGTACAGGGAATGTGACTCTATGTAATGCATGACTAAATGAGACTGGCTTCAGGAATGCAACTAGAATCCAAAGTTAGGTAAAAACATATTTTATTTTTATAGTGCTTTTTGCATCTAATGTTGTTCCAAAGTAGCAAGTTTATGGAAAAATGATAAGAATGAAAATACAAGGAAAGGAGTATATCGAGAGATGTAAGTAGCAATACAGTAAAGACAAGGAAAAGAGTTGCTGTGTTTTTGAAAGGCTTGAACAAATCAGATGCTTGCAGATAAACATAAAAGTGGCACTTTTAATCCTACACTGGGTGGTTAGTACAGCAATCCTCAAAACATGGGGAAAGGGTAAAAAACAAACCAGGGCAGAAGCCAAAAACAGGAAATCCAAACTAGCAACTAAAACCAAAGGGAAAGTCCAAAAACGTTATCAAAACTAAGCAGGTAAATACACAGGGAAAGCAACTGGAAAGTAGCACTCAAAACATGAAGTACACAGAGGCAATACTTTGCAGTGGGTCAGTGGGAGAGAGGAGTGTATATATACAAATGGACTAAATTGCCGACAGGTGTTATCTGTCTATCTCGTAATACGGTAGAGACAAGGAAAAGTGTTGCTGTGTTTTAAAGGCAACCAGTATTAGTAATAATATGGTAGAGACAAGGCACAGAGAGTTGCTGTGTTTTAAAGGTGCCCCGTATTACTTGTAATACGGTAGAGACAAGTAAGTGAGTTGCTGTGTATTTCAGGTACCCAGTATTACTAGTAATACGGTAAAGCCGTATAACACTCTACACACAGGGAGTGTAAACAGTACACACTACTGTAGTATCCAGTGTGCGTTATTGTAGTGTGTACTACACACAGGGAGTGTATACAGTACATGCTACTGTAGTATCCAGTGTGCGTTATTGTAGTGTGTACTACACACAGGAGGTGTATACTGTACATGCTACTGTAGTATCCAGTGTGCGTTATTGTAGTGTGTACTACACACAGGGGGTGTATACTGTACACACTAGTGTAGTATCCAGTGTGCTGGGTGTGTTGAAATTTGTTCTATTATTTTGAAACACGCATGGAATACTAAATCATACCTGGAGTTCGGTTGGGCCCAACTGGAGTGTCTCTCGAGAATTCTTGTGGCAGCCTTACTCCGCTGACCACCTGCAACCACATTAACACAGTCAGCTTTTGCACCACTCACAGAAATGTCAAATGAGGGTTATGGGGAAATGCGTCACAACACAGTGTGATCTGCATCATGCTGTGAGACTGTGCAGTCACAGAATGGTGTGCTTGTGCAGACCCCCATCAATAGCACCTACAATGGGCATGCCAGCAGTGGAACTGGACATTGGAGCAGTGGTAGAAACCTACCTAGTCATCAAGTCCAATGAACTCCAGTAGTTCCACCTACCTAAACATCGTTGTCACCTCTAAAAGTAAGATTACCAAACTTTTGACAGTCCTGTACCACCAGATAGACTACTTCCTGCTGTGGACCCCCTCCCCCCCATACACTCACATGTTTGTTACAAAATTTGAAGAGGTGCTACAGTGCAGGCAATGTCTCGTTCCATGTGTGGAAAGTGGCTCCAGAGCAGATGTTAATGATTGGCTAAAAGGAGTGACTGAGCATGTGGGCGTGGCCAAAGACCATAGTGTGAAGGAAGTAGCTGAGTCTGCAGGTGTATGGAAGCGTACGGTCATACGGGTCTACCAGCAGTGGGAAAATCCCAGTCTACAGGGAATTCTCCTCGGAATTGTGCCAGGGAAGGCCTCCACCAAATCTGGACCAACCATTCTTTGATGCAAGAGTGTCTGAACACTGATGTGGCTACATCCAGAAACCTGTCCAGTCCATGCTCAATCCAGTCCCAGCTGTTATTGGTGCTGGTGGAGGTGCTAGACGCTACTGGGTAGTTTTCATTCACAGGTGAGCAAAGACAGTGTTAACCGATTCATGTCCCCCTTTCACAATTCATTCAAATCTGAGCTTTCCGGATCAATTGGAGGCCATTCTTTTGCACACATATATAAGCCCATGATATTATATAACCCTGATATTATCATGAAAGCACAACTTTTGATGCAACAACATTAAACAATGCTACTTGCCAGCTTCTTGTACGACTCATTTGGTGGATTTCCCATCATCGAAACGTAAGCCAGCAGAATGTCCCAGCTGCTCCTTTTAATGTGGACCAGGAAAATCAGCTCCACTGAAACACCAAACGCTGGACACCGCCTTCCATTCTGACCAGCCAAGAACACAACACAACCCATCACCTGCTTGGTCCAAAGACCTGGCTGTCCTTACAGGCTCAAGACCCCATAACCCAGGAACATGACCCGAGCTCTACAGAGAAGTGAAGCGTAGCGTTGGGGAATCTGAGTTCAGCAGGAAGGAGTGCTGCGTGTACGTCGAGGGCACGTTTATCTTCCAGGGAAATGGGGACTGTCATCTCATCCCAAACCTGGAGGTTGTATTTCCAGCTCATACTGCAGTACTTTAAGGCCTGTGATATCAGTGATGGCACTGTTTAGCATGTTAGCTATCTTTTAGGTTGTTAGCTATCTATTAGCCTGTTAGCTAGCTGACCAGCCCTGTTTTACCTAAGAACACAAGTTAGTCAGCCTTTCAGTTTAAACTGAATCGGGTTCTTACTTCATCAGTGCATCCAGCTTTATAGAAACAGATCATTCCATTACCAGCACAAGGACTTGTTGGTGATTCAGTGTTCAGTCATACAGTTTGGTTTCTGTGAGGCGCTCAGGATGCCTTTTACCATGGCTTCAAACATGATCAGACTTTCGGACCAGAACTATTTGTTCTACAGGAATGAGTTTGGTTGTTCTCATAAGTAGGACTATAAATAGAAATGGTTCTTTGTTGATGTTTATGGCCAAAGGTCATTTGCAAGAGACGGATATGTGCTACAAGAGGCACAAAGTGCAGATGTGGTTTGTGTTGGTGTGAAAGTGTGCGTCTGTCTGTTCCTGCTTCCTGTTCCTGTTTCCTGTTCCATGTCTCACTCAGAATACTTTCCAACCGCAGAACTGACCATCAGCTATATTTACCTGCTCGCTAAGCTGAAACCACACTTGAGTGGTTTATCATGTTCTGTTACAGAGATCAACAGTGATGTTGAGTGGCGTGATGACGCTTCATAAAACCATTGTCTAAAAATATCATCACTTTTTGTTATATATAAAGCTAGAGGTGGCTCTCATGTACCAGCAAACCATCAAGTGCTACATTGTGAATTTCTGCAGTGAATAAAACAATAGGAGATAGCACTGGTGTTCACAACATGGGCAAAAATATATTTACCATATATAATAATTCTATTTAATTATAATGTAACGTCTGTTTCAAACTGTACACAGGACAAGGCCATGTCTACCATGTGTAGCTTTCCCTCTTCTTTTAACAACAGTCTGTAACCGCCTGGGAAGTGAGGAGTCCAACTGCTGTAGTTCTGGGAGAGGAGTGTTGTCCAATATAGGATTCTAGATGCTCAACAGTCCTGCGTCTTCTATGCTGCAAAAGGTCTGGACTGCAGGCAAAGCCAGTTCACTCTTCTTCTGAGAAGCCATGCTGCTGTGATGGATGCTGTATATGGGTTAGCACTGCCTTGCTGAAATAATATACATGGCCTTCCCTGGAAGAGACGGTGTCTGGATGGGAGCTCGTTGTTCTAAAACCTCTATATACTGTTCAGCATTGATGGAGCCTATCCAGATGTGTAAGCTGCCCACTCCAAAGGCACTAATGCAGCCCCATACCATCAGAGATGCTGGCTTTTTGCACCTATAACAAGCTGGAAGGTCCCTCTCCTCTTGAGCCTGCAGGATGTGGTGTCCGTGGTTTCCTAAAGGCATTTCAGATCATCTGATCACAGAACAGTTTTCTATTTTGCGTGGAATGCTGGACTCTAGAGCAGTGGAGACTCCACTTCTCTGGAGTGACCAATCACACTTCTCCATCTGGCAACCCGATGGATGAGTCTGGGTTTGGCGGTTGCCGGGAGAACGGCATGTCTGACTGCACTGTGCCGAGTGTAGAGTTTGGCGGAGGGGGGATTACGCTGTGGGGTTGTTGTTCAGGAGTTAGGCTCCGCCCCTTAATTCCAGTGAGAGGAACTCTTAATGCTCCAGAGACTCTGGACCAATTCATGCTCCCACCTCTGTGGGGGCAGTTTAGGGACGGCCCCTTCCTGTTCTAACATGACCGCACACCAGTGCACAGAGCAAGCTCCATAAAGACATGGATGAGCTAGTCTGGTGTGGAGGAACTGGACTGGCCCTTTTCGGGCGGAGTCCTGACCTCAACCCGATAGACCACCTTTGGGATGAATTAGAGCGGAGACTGAGAGTCAGACCTTCTCACCCAACATCAGTGTCTGACCTCACTAATGCACTTCTGGAGGAATTGTCAGAAATTCCCATCATCACATTCCTAACCCTTATGGAAAACCTTCCCAGGAGAGCTGAAGCTTAATGTTATGAGGTCCTTAGGGATGACAGTAGAAGACAACACAGAAACACAACAACGTAGAAAGAAGAGAAACTCCTGAGGGAGGATGATGGAGAGAGATTGAAGTGAATACATGTTTCACTGTCACTATTTATTATCTGTGTCACATGACTTGTTGCCTCAGTTTTTCTAAGTGATAAATTAAAGCATCCTCTACAGAGAACACATATTAGTCAACACAGGGTACATTTTCATATTTTATTATTGTATGTTAAATTAGTAAATAAACAGTAATTGTGCAAATTTAGATCAAGTGCAAGTGTATGTTATGACACTGCATGCTATGTTTTCTCCTTGAAACATAGCATTTTAAGGCCTTTATGAAAATGCATGATGATATTGATGAAGGGTGATGTCTGTGAACGTACAAATCCAAGGTAGTTTTTTTTTTATTTATGATTATTTGAATTTATGACACCATTTAAGTGAATATGAACATTTTTGCATGCAAATTGAAAGGCATTGTAAAACTATGATATGGAGCAGTGATTTATATTATTATTATTATTATTATTATTATTATTATTATTATTATTATTGTTGTTATTTCGAAATGAACTTCAAACCCACTAAATCCACTTTTAGCCAATCAAGACAAGGTATTTGGCCCCACCTTCACATAGTGCTCAAGGCCGAAGAGATACAATCACATTTCCTCGTCTCTGTTCTTGTATAATACCGTGATGACCAGCATTGCAGTATAGGCGCTCCTGCTCTGCAGTTTTGGTAAGTAGTGCTGATCTGTATTTGGACAGGAGGAATGGGCATATGAACACAGGTTATGGTGCCATACATTCCCAATTATATTTCCAAAAATTGATTTTAGTTGGTGATGTTCGTTTGCCCATCACAGGACACTTATAACTTAAGATAGCTCTTTTGTACCTCAGTGTCGATACCAAGTCATATGCGATTTAGTGTTTACGTCAGAGTGTGTGTGGGTGTGCTGTGTGCGTGTGTGTGTGAGTGTGTTCGGACTGAACCAGCTTCCATAATGCTGGTTTAAGCCTAACATGCGGGACTGTTACCAGAGGCATCCTTACCCATTCCTTACCGATCATGAGTAGGTGTATATTATTATTATTATCTATTATAATCTTAATTATAATACACTTTTTAAAATATATTTTTTTATTAATGTTTCAGAGAACAATGAATCATCTCGAGCCCAACAGCAACAATTAAAGGTTTGCCTTAAAATAACACAAAAATAAACAGTTGTTACAGTTTATAACATTGGCTTAAACCATTATAATCAAAATCCTCAGGTTATTGATGTGTTAACTAATGTACTATTACTCAGTTCACAGTGTGAATTCACCCAGAATCTGAATGCTAATTATGTTCCCTTTTTAAATTCTTATTTTTTACTCTAAATCAAAAAGAAACCAGTTAACATTATTTTATAAAGCCTGAGGTTCATCTGCCACAAGTATTACCTGCATCAGGTCTGTTTTAAAGGAGCGAGTGTACCTCTCTTATAGGGACCCCACGAAGTGGAAATTGTCTTCACACTGGCCTGCTGAACTGGCTGGTGTGGCGTTTAGTCTGCTGATCGTCATGCTCATCCTGATCTGCCTCAGCAAGAGGAGCGGAATCCACACAGACGAGGGGTGAGGCACTGTCCAGCTGAGATAACCTGACTGACCTACTCGCTACCACCCTCGGACATATAGAGATAACGGAGAGGAGTGAGAATACATGACCTCTGGTCACACCAGAGCGCTTCATGTGCTTTCTCCTTTTAGTTTCAGATGCTGAGCCGAGCAGGAGACGGAGGCTAGAGCTGAGTTTATTATCAGCTGCATTCGTTTTAATGGATTAATATGTATATTAAATATATTCACTGTGCTAACTTCCTCCTAATAGGTTCTTATAGCAAAACCAGTTGTAATGGGGTCTCAGGCCTTATTACTAATTAATTTATAAATAATACTTTATTCACTAATTATTACAAATTAAGTCAATGTATTGGTACAGGAGGCGGAGTCTGACTTGAATTATCATCATCGCAGTCTCAAAAGGAGGAATCAGCAAAACCAGGAGAGCAGAGAGACAAGCAGGAGGGGACCAGGTTGTTACATATGCTACTGTAAGATAGTATTTCATAAAAAAATATGTATGCATTCATTTTGGAAGGGTCAAGTTTTTTAGTAGACAGGAATTAGGTCTATTTAGGGAGATTTTATTATTATTATTATTATTATTATTATTATTATTATTATTATTATTATTATTTTTATTTTTATTTTTATTTTTATTTTTTTTATTATTATTATTATTATTGTTGTTGTTGTTTTGTTGTCGTTGTTACTTTTATTATTATTATCGATGCTGTTATTACTATTATCAAAATTGTTATTATTAATATTATTATTATCATTATTATTATTATTATTATTATTATTATTATTATTATTATTGTATTAATATTGTCATTGTTATTATTATTAATATTGCTATTATTGTTGTTGCTGTTATTATTATTCCAGAATAACTGGTTTGCATATTTCAATTTCAGACTAAGTGTTTAAAAGTGTATTTATTCATATTAAAATGTGCCACCAGAATCGTTCCACCGTTCCTGTTTCCTGCTCTCTGTTTAAAAAGTTTGTTTGATTTCAGTGGGAACATGTCTGTAAACTTCAGTTGAGAATGAAACATAAAACATAAATCTGTGTTCAGACATTAGCACTTACAGCATGTAGCCGCTTCAGAGCCAGGTTATGTTTTAATGTGTTGTTTCAAAATCAAATTAGAATTATTATTTACTGGCTATTTCTGATGCCCATGAACATTCATATTGGTGACATGTAGAGCAGCAACATCTCAGTATTAATATCTAACCTTTAATCTTTTATGAGTTTGAACACATTCTGAATTGCCGGTTTTGCCTGTCAGTGAAATCACTGTTTGATCAATTTTAGCTAGCTAAATAACCAGCTAACATGTAGGCTGCTTTATGAAGCTAGGAAGCTACAAAACCCTGTATCCACATCAGCTTGAGATATGGACGTTAGCTTCTTTCTAGCCTGTAATATGAGCTGCTAGCTGTAGTGTTGGGTTGTGATGAACCCACAACAAGCTAATAGAAGTTTACCAGCTGATTGAAATTATTTTTGACGATGAACTTGTAATTCTGAATTCTAATTCTGTTCAGATTAAACGTAATGCAGGGTTTAAATGGTAAAATTTTAATTTGTAATTTTAACTTTGGCTGCTTGAATTAGGCAATAACTTCCAAAAGGAGGAGAATTAAACAGAGAGACGAAAGAGCTGAGGGAGGCAGCTGGGTTCAAACGCCCAGAAGACCAGCAGGTGGAGCTTTTTGATAGAAATGTCGAGCCTCCAGTGGTAGAAGTGGTTAGTAGATAGCAGCACAGTGGTAACTGCTCTGCTGCGAGACTTTCTTACGACGTTCTGGTGTGGTTTTGATACACAGTTAAGAATGGGGACATGTCCGGGGACAACTTCAGCAAGCGGACGACCAGCAAAAGGCCATCACTTCTCTGAGAAATAGGGACAATCTGTAACCCTAAGGTCACCCTAATATTAAAGACTGAGTACAGTCAAAAGAGATTTACCCAGGAAGTACAGAGGAGAAGTGGAAGAGCATAACTAAAACAAAACAAAGTCATAGTGGGCAGCGTACTGTGGGGCAGTGTCCTGGGCAGCTGCCTCGTGGGCAGCGTCCTGTGGGGCCGGTAGGGGCAGTGTCCTATGGGAGAGTCTGATGGGCAGTGTATGTGGCAGCGTCCGGATGGGGCCCGTGTCTGTGTGCGCAGCTTCCTGGCGGCAGTGTCGTGTGGGCAGCGTCCTGCGGGGGCAGGCTGCGGGGCAGCGCCTCGTGGGCAAGTGTCCTTGGGCAGCGTACTGTGGGCAGCGTCGTGTCACTGATGAAGGATAGAGGATGACCAGATCACTGTGCCAGCAGCAGATGAGCATGTCTGACTGCAATCTAAAGGTGGACCAGCAGGTAGGATGATATAGTGGCATGGTGGACACAGTTCAAAACCGTACATGGCGCCTAATACTTGCCTGTCTAAAAGTATCTGGTTACCATTCACCTGTACTCCTTCCTGTCGTCTTACGCCGGCCATCT
>JAMWET010004628.1:35000-40864 GCA_024036415.1 Prochilodus magdalenae | reverse complement strand
GATCTAGATCAGATCTCCAGCCCCTAGCCCCAGAAAGGCCATGTGAGCTCACGCGGTCTGTTTCACGTTTGTCACACGGCTGCAGCTGCACGGAAACACGGACCATTCTTCACTGGAACGGCCACTTTACTGGAAACAAATAAACCCTCTGAGACCCAGCACACATCACCCCAACACAGTCAATAAAACCAGGCTAATGTTCTCCAGCCACACAGAGACGGAGGAGCATACACCAGACAGAGACTCAGAGAGGGAGGCAGAGGGGTGGCCTCAGGCTGGACAAGATCACACCCATAATCTG
The DNA here is from genome assembly GCA_024036415.1 of Prochilodus magdalenae. NCBI lineage: Eukaryota > Metazoa > Chordata > Actinopteri > Characiformes > Prochilodontidae > Prochilodus > Prochilodus magdalenae. Next base: position 40,563 of record JAMWET010004628.1, on the reverse strand, counting down.
ATGACTGATTGGGGAGGTCAAACCGCACATAGCAGACAGACGGACTATCTTTAGATTAGAGCAAGAGGAGTACAAAAACAGAGGGACAGAGAGAGAGAGAGGGAGAGAGGGAGAGACAGAGAGGGAGGGAGAGAAAGAGAGAGAGAGACAGAGAGAGAGAGAGAGAGAGAGAGAAAAAAAGAGAGAGAGAGAGAGAGAGAGAGAGAGATGGAGGGAGGGAGAGAGAGAGAGAGACAGAGAGGGAGAGAGAGGGAGAGAGAGAGGGAGAGAGATAGAGGAAGGGAGGGAGAGAGAGAGAGAGAGAGAGAGAGAGAGAGAGAGAGAGAAATGGATTGGTCTGTAGTACAGGACTAATATAAACCAGGTCTATGTCTGTGGTTTGGTGTGTGGTACAGGGTTGTGTCTGTGGTTTGGTGTGTGGTACAGGGTTATGTCTGTGGTTTGGTGTGTAGTACAGGGTTATGTCTGTGGTTTGGTGTGTAGTACAGGGTTGTGTCTGTGGTGTGGTCTGTAGTACAGGGTTATGTCTGTGGTTTGGTGTGTAGTACAGGGTTATGTCTGTGGTTTGGTGTGTAGTACAGGGTTATGTCTGTGGTTTGGTGTGTAGTACAGGGTTATGTCTGTGGTTTGGTGTGTAGTGCAGGGTTATGTCTGTGGTTTGGTGTGTAGTACAGGGTTGTGTCTGTGGTGTGGTCTGTAGTACAGGGTTATGTCTGTGGTTTGGTGTGTAGTACAGGGTAATGTCTGTGGTTTGGTGTGTAGTACAGGGTTATGTCTGTGGTTTGGTGTGTAGTACAGGGTTATGTCTGTGGTTTGGTGTGTAGTACAGGGTTATGTCTGTGGTTTGGTGTGTAGTACAGGGTTGTGTCTGTGGTGTGGTCTGTAGTACAGGGTTATGTCTGTGGTTTGGTGTGTAGTACAGGGTAATGTCTGTGGTTTGGTGTGTAGTACAGGGTTATGTCTGTGGTTTGGTGTGTAGTACAGGGTTGTGTCTGTGGTTTGGTGTGTAGTACAGGGTTATGTCTGTGGTTTGGTGTGTAGTGCAGGGTTATGTCTGTGGTTTGGTGTGTAGTACAGGGTTATGTCTGTGGTTTGGTGTGTAGTACAGGGTTATGTCTGTGGTTTGGTGTGTAGTACAGGGTTATGTCTGTGGTTTGGTGTGTAGTACAGGGTTATGTCTGTGGTTTGGTGTGTAGTACAGGGTTATGTCTGTGGTTTGGTGTGTAGTGCAGGGTAATGTCTGTTGTTTGGTTTTGAGTACAGGGCAATGTCTGTGGTTTGGTTTTGAGTGCAGGGTTGTGTCTGTGGTTTGGTGTGTAGTACAGGGTTATGTCTGTGGTTTGGTGTGTAGTACAGGGTTATGTCTGTGGTTTGGTTTTGAGTACAGGGTTGTGTCTGTGGTTTGGTTTTGAGTACAGGGTTGTGTCTGTGGTTTGGTGTGTAGTACAGGGTTATGTCTGTGGTTTGGTGTGTAGTACAGGGTTGTGTCTGTGGTTTGGTGTGTAGTACAGGGTTGTGTCTGTGGTTTGGTGTGTAGTACAGGGTAATGTCTGTGGTTTGGTGTGTAGTACAGGGTTATGTCTGTGGTTTGGTGTGTAGTACAGGGTTATGTCTGTGGTTTGGTGTGTAGTACAGGGTTGTGTCTGTGGTTTGGTGTGTAGTGCAGGGTTGTGTCTGTGGTTTGGTCTGTAGTGGTCTGTAGTCTGGGTGGAAGGAGTGGGCACCTCTGACCTGAATGTACACAGCATGCAAAACAGCAGCAGCAGCATCATGAAGAACAACACCTAGCGCTGCTGGTGGACAGAACAGAGCGAGCTGCTGCCTGAAGCGCTGGGCTCAGTCCAGACCTACAGGAAGGAAGGAGTCAGCAGGAGGAAACCCAGCCTGACAGAACACACACACCCACACACGCTCACACACCCACACACACACACACACCCACACACACTCACACACAGGCTGTGAGGACAGAGAGGACACACACACAAACAGCAGCCTGCAGAACAACACAATGAAAACACTGATCGCTAATGGCAAGAACTGACTCATCTCAGCACCGCCGTTCTTTACCCACAATGCTCTCTGCTAGCGCTGCTCTTTTACCCACAGTGCTTTCTGCGGATGTTCTGTGAAACTGAACAATGTCTTTTCTTCATGCGGTCCATGACCAGCGCTACTGCACAGTCCCACTGGGTCACTGTCCGAATACTTACTGTCTGCTGCATCGTCCACCTGGCGGCCTGCAGGTAACATCTGTGCACTGTTACCAGCAGGCCGCCAGGTGAGCATGCCACCTGAGTCCCTCTGTCTACTGCACTGTATATAACCAGTACATACTCTATACGGCATACTGCACAGGTATATACTCCATACTGCACAGGTATATACTCCATACTGCACAGGTGTATAGTCCACACTGCACACGTATATACTCCATACTGCACAGGTATATACTCCATACTGCACACGTATATACTCCATACTGCACAGGTAAATACTCCATACTGCACAGGTATATACTCCATACTGCACAGGTAAATACTCCATACTGCACAGGTATATACTCCATACTGCACAGGTATATACTCCATACTGTACAGGTATATATTCCACATTATACAGGTATATACTCCATACTGCACAGGTATATTAACTACATTATGCCACAGGTATATACTCCACATCATACAGGTATATACTCCATACTGCACAGGTATACACTCCATACTGCAAAGGTATATACTCCACATTATACAGGTATATACTTCATACTACACACGTATATACTCCATACTGCACAGGTATATACTCCATACTGCACAGGTGTATACTCCACACTGCACAGGTATATACTCCACACTGCACACGTATATACTCCATATTGCACAGGTATATACTCCACACTGCACACGTATATACTCCATACTGCACAGGTATATACTCCATACGGCACAGGTGTATACTCCACACTGCACAGGTATATACTCCACACTGCACACGTATATACTCCATACTGCACACGTATATACTCCATACTGCACAGGTATATACTCCACACTGCACACGTATATACTCCATACGGCACAGGTATATACTCCATACGGCACAGGTGTATACTCCACATTATACAAGTATATACCCTATCCTGCACACGTATATACTCCATACTGCACAGGTATATATTCCATACTGCACAGGTAAATACTTCATACTGCACAGGTATATACTCCATACTGCACAGGTATATACCCTATCCTGCACACATATATACTCCATACTGCACAGGTAAATACTCCATACTGCACATGTATATACTCCATACTGCACAGGTAAATACTTCATACTGCACAGGTATATACTCCATACTGCACAGGTATATACTCCATACTGCACAGGTATATACTCCACATCATACAGGTATATACTCCATACTGCACAGGTATACACTCCATACTGCAAAGGTATATACTCCACATTATACAGGTATATACTCCATACTACACACGTATATACTCCATACTGCACAGGTATATACTCCATACTGCACAGGTGTATACTCCACACTGCACAGGTATATACTCCATACTGCACAGGTATATATTCCACATTATACAGGTATATACCCTATCCTGCACACGTATATACTCCATACTGCACAGGTAAATACTCCATACTGCACAGGTATATACTCCATACTGCACAGGTGTATACTCCATACTGCACAGGTATATACTCCATACTGCACAGGTGTATACTCCATACTGCACAGGTGTATACGCCATACTGCACAGGTATATACTTCATACTGCACAGGTATATACTCCATACTGCACAGGTAATTACTCCATACTGTACAGGTATATACTCCACATTATACAGGTATATACTCCATACTGCACAGGTGTATACTCCATACTGCACAGGTATATACTCCACACTGCACAGGTATATACTCCACATTATACAGGTATATACTCCATACTGCACAGGTAAATACTTCATACTGCACAGGTATATACTCCATACTGCACAGGTGTATACTCCATACTGCACAGGTAAATACTTCATACTGCACAGGTATATACTCCATACTGCACAGGTGTATACTCCATACTGCACAGGTATATACTCCATACTGCACAGGTATATACTCCACATTATACAGGTATATACCCTATCCTGCACACGTATATACTCCATACTGCACAGGTAAATACTCCATACTGCACAGGTATATACTCCATACTGCACAGGTGTATACTCCATACTGCACAGGTATATACTCCATACTGCACAGGTGTATACTCCATACTGCACAGGTGTATACGCCATACTGCACAGGTATATACTTCATACTGCACAGGTATATACTCCATACTGCACAGGTAATTACTCCATACTGTACAGGTATATACTCCACATTATACAGGTATATACTCCATACTGCACAGGTGTATACTCCATACTGCACAGGTATATACTCCACACTGCACAGGTATATACTCCACATTATACAGGTATATACTCCATACTGCACAGGTAAATACTTCATACTGCACAGGTATATACTCCATACTGCACAGGTGTATACTCCATACTGCACAGGTAAATACTTCATACTGCACAGGTATATACTCCATACTGCACAGGTGTATACTCCATACTGCACAGGTATATACTCCATACTGCACAGGTATATACTCCACATTATACAGGTATATACCCTATCCTGCACACGTATATACTCCATACTGCACAGGTAAATACTCCATACTGCACAGGTATATACTCCATACTGCACAGGTGTATACTCCATACTGCACAGGTATATACTCCATACTGCACAGGTGTATACTCCATACTGCACAGGTGTATACGCCATACTGCACAGGTATATACTCCATACTGCACACGTATATACTCCATACTGCACAGGTAATTACTCCATACTGTACAGGTATATACTCCACATTATACAGGTATATACTCCATACTGCACAGGTATATACTCCATACTGCACAGGTATATACTCCATACTGCACAGGTATATACTCCACATTATACAGGTATATACTCCATACTGCACAGGTATATACTCCATACTGCACAGGTATATACTCCATACTGCACAGGTATATACTCTATACTGTACAGGTATATACTCCATACGGCACAGGTGTATACTTCATACTGCACAGATATATACTCAGGTATATACTCCATACTTCACAGGTGTATACTTCATACTGCACAGATATATACTCTATACTGTACAGGTATATACTCCATACTGCACACTGCACCAGTATATACTGTATACTGCACACTGCACCTGTATATACTGTATACTGCACACTGCACCTGTATATACTGTATTACTGCACACTGCACCTGTATATACTGTATTACTGCACACTGCACCTGTATGTATTGTATACTGCACACTGCACCAGTATTTACTGTATACTGCACACTGCACCTGTATATACTGTATTACTGCACACTGCACCAATATATACTGTATACTGCACACTGCACCTGTATGTATTGTATACTGCACAC
>JAMWET010004628.1:27500-30000 GCA_024036415.1 Prochilodus magdalenae | reverse complement strand
TTGGGAACACCCACACCTGGATAAGATGAAGGGGTGTTACCTCGGGACAGTTTGGGAACGCCCTCACCTGGATAAGATGAAGGGGTGTTACCTCGGGATGGTTTGGGAACGCCCACACCTGGATAAGATGAAGGGGTGTTACCTCGGGACGGTTTGGGAACGCCCACACCTGGATAAGATGAAGGGGTGTTACCTCGGGACAGTTTGGGAACGCCCTCACCTGGATAAGATGAAGGGGTGTTACCTCGGGACGGTTTGGGAACGCCCACACCTGGATTAGATGAAGGGGTGTTACCTCGGGACGGTTTGGGAACACCCACACCTGGATAAGATGAAGGGGTGTTACCTCAGGATGGCTTGGGAACGCCCACACCTGGATAAGATGAAGGGGTGTTACCTCGGGACGGCTTGGGAACGCCCACACCTGGATAAGATGAAGGGGTGTTACCTCGGGACGGCTTGGGAACGCCCACACCTGGATAAGATGAAGGGGTGTTACCTCAGGACGGCTTGGGAACGCCCACACCTGGATAAGATGAAGGGGTGTTACCTCAGGACGGCTTGGGAACGCCCACACCTGGATAAGATGAAGGGGTGTTACCTCGGGACGGCTTGGGAACGCCCACACCTGGATAAGATGAAGGGGTGTTACCTCAGGATGGCTTGGGAACGCCCACACCTGGATAAGATGAAGGGGTGTTACCTCGGGATGGCTTGGGAACGCCCACACCTGGATAAGATGAAGGGGTGTTACCTCGGGAAGGCTTGGGAACGCCCACACCTGGATAAGATGAAGGGGTGTTACCTCGGGACGGCTTGGGAACGCCCACACCTGGATAAGATGAAGGGGTGTTACTTTGGAGCGGCTTGGGAACACCCACACCTGGATAAGATGAAGGGGTGTTACCTCAGGATGGCTTGGGAACGCCCACACCTGGATAAGATGAAGGGGTGTTACCTCAGGATGGCTTGGGAACCCCCACACCTGGATAAGATGAAGGGGTGTTACTTTGGAGCGGCTTGGGAACGCCCACACCTGGATAAGATGAAGGGGTGTTACCTCGGGATGGCTTGGGAATGCCCACACCTGGATAAGATGAAGGGGTGTTACTTTGGAGCGGCTTGGGAACACCCACACCTGGATAAGATGAAGGGGTGTTACCTCGGGACGGATTGGGAACGCCCACACCTGGATAAGATGAAGGGGTGTTACTTTGGAGCGGCTTGGGAACACCCACACCTGGATAAGATGAAGGGGTGTTACCTCAGGATGGCTTGGGAACGCCCACACCTGGATAAGATGAAGGGATTAGATACACTGCAACAGGACCACACCGGACACAGCGCCTCACCTGGGCTCATGAAGTGGCTAACTGGACCCTAGAGGACTGATGACATGTGGGGTGGTCCGATGAGTCCTGGTACTAGTAGTTTGGGGCTGATGGGGAAGACCCCATGAATCCACTACCACACCTCGGATGATCCCCATCTCCTTGCCATGGGCACCCTGGCCAGTGTTCAACCTTCTACAGGTGAGAGCGTTCCCAAGCTGTTCCCTGAGGGAACGCCACCAAGAACTGATCCCAGAACAAACAACAAACCAACCACACACACCCCACACACTCCCACACCCCCCCCAAATCCTTTCATCTGAGACAGCTTTAAAGGGTCATTACAGCACACACTCACACAGTGCCCATCTGTGTGGGTGGTCAGTAATGTACGGAGCCCCCCCAGCCCCCCGCTGATAGCGCTAGCGAAGCGGCTAATGCAGGATGCAGCAGTGGACCACTGCAGAGACGCAGTAACTTCCAATCTGTCCCAATAAATTACAGCAGAGAGCTCCGGGCACCGAGCACACACGCGCACACAGCGAGGCTCCAGCCGTGATGAACGCGCTACACGACAGGAACCGGCGACACGAGCAAAATTACACACCAGCAAACTACAGCACACTTCATCACTCAGCAACCCACACGACGAACAACCAGCATCCTACATCAGCACTGACACCCCGGAACCCACAGACCCCGGGACCTACTCCATCTGCACTGCAAGCACCCAGCAAGGACACCTCGTCTCCACGCTCGCGTCTGAGCAGTGATGGAGGAGATCATCTACACAGCCTCTCACCACCGAGTCATTACTGAGAAACAGAAGCTACCAGGAGCAACAGACCACACCGGGTTCGGAGCAGGGGTGCAGGCCTATACCTCCTCCATCACCTCCACACTAGCGTTCATCACACTCACGATCTCCATACCTCCTCCATCACCTCCACACTAGCGTTCATCACACTCACGATCTCCATACCTTCCCCATCACCTCCACACTAGCGTTCATCACACTCACGATCTCCATACCTTCCCCATCACCTCCACACTAGCGTTCATCACACTCACAATCTCCATACCTTCCCCATCACCTCCACACTAGCGTTCATCACACTCACGATCTCCATATCTCCTCCATCACCTCCACACTAGCGTTCATCACACTC
>JAMWET010004628.1:0-22500 GCA_024036415.1 Prochilodus magdalenae | reverse complement strand
CACACACACACTGATACACACACAAACAGACACACACACACACACACACACACTGATACACACACACACACACACACAAACAGACACACACACACACTGATACACACACACACACACACACACACACACACTCACACTCACACACACACACACACACACACACACAGACAGACACACACACACACACACACACACATCACCGCTTCACCTCTGCTGAATCTCCCAACCAGCAGGAAGAACAGGTGGTGTCCAGGTTATGGGGACACACAAGCAACATGCAGAGGAACAATAAAGAACCAGGGGGTTCATTTTATCTAGAACCTTTCTGAAATTAACACCAGTCGAGCTCCGGTGCCGTCCGGTTCTCAGACCGGACAGGTAAGGCAGCGCCAGCGGCGTATCAGATACCCAGAGTTACAGAGAAGCCTGAAAACACGACACACACACACAGAGGGATTCTCAGACCCAGAGGACCGCAGATCACTCGGGTCAACCCAGCTGGAGGACAGACTTAACTGTCTGACGGCCAGGCTCCGCCCACATCACCTCGGAACTCCTCATAAACCGCTCATCTTCACCTCGCAACGTTTACACACAGCCGCCCTAATCTGCCTCTCTGCCAGCTCCGCCTACCATACGCACCGCACGCACTGCACCGCACACACCACACCGCTCGCACCGCACCGCACGGACTGCACCGCACGCACTGCACCGCACGCACCGCACCGCACTGCACCGTACTGCACCGCACTGCACCGCATGGACTGCACCGCACACACCGTACTGAACCGCTCGCACCTCACCGCACGCACTGCACCGCTCGCACCGCACGCACTGCACCGCACACACCGCACCGCTCGCACCGCACCGCACGCACTGCGTTTGGATCTGCACCTATATCCGTTCATATCCGAATACGATCCGTGTGTACGTCCTGTATGATGCTACAGGCCGGTTGAGTTTCCACACTGGCTCTGTTAAAGGAACGTAGCTTAACTGTGTACCTCATTCAGACCACCTTAAAAAGACCCCTGACTGCCACGCCTGTTCGAACGCTGTGGAACTCCGTTAACTCAAAGTCTGTTTTACAGAAGTGGTGTGACCACATGTGAGCACGCTGGTGCTAAAATACTACACCTGTGTTGCTGGGTGTAGCACTGGCCGTCAGTGTTGGAGGAGCTGCCCCAGGGGCACTATGGCACGCACCGGCCCTGCTGCTAGCTCATAATGGAGGTATACCAGGTAATCGTTCGGCTGGTGCCGGTCCAGTCATCAATTCCACACGGTGAAGGTAACCGGGTTTACAGGACGAGGAGAAACGTAGTGTGTTGTAGGTGTTGGTGCTCATTTACCTGTATTCCTGTCTCCTCCTCTGACTCCCTGGAGTTTACCTCAGAGACTGGGGAGACATGAAGGACAAACACCATCCTCTAAATAATCCCCAGCAATGCTACACTCAACGTAGACATGAAACGGCTTCACCGCAGTGGCCAGCGATAACCCAACCCTCTATCCTAACCCTCTATCCTAACCCTGACCCTCTATCCTAACCCTAACCCTCTATCCTAACCCTCTATCCTAACCCTGACCCTTCATCCTAACCCTGACCCTTCATCCTAACCCTCTATCCTATCCCTCTATCCGAACCCTGACCCTCTATCCTAACCCTCTATCCTACCCCTGACCCTCTATCCTAACCCTGACCCTTCATCCTAACCCTAACCCTCTATCCTAACCCTGACCCTCTATCCTAACCCTAACCCTCTATCCTAACCCTGACCCTTCATCCTAACCCTGACCCTCTATCCTAACCCTAACCCTCTATCCTAACCCTAACCCTCTATCCTAACCCTGACCCTCTATCCTAACCCTCTATCCTAACCCTGGCCCTCTATCCTAACCCTCTATCCTAACCCTGACCCTTCATCCTAACCCTGACCCTCTATCCTAACCCTAGCCCTCTATCCTAACCCTCTATCCTAACCCTCTATCCTAACCCTGACCCTTCATCCTAACCCTCTATCCTAACCCTGACCCTCTATCCTAACCCTGGCCCTCTATCCTAACCCTCTATCCTAACCCTCTATCCTAACCCTGACCCTCTATCCTAACCTTCTATCCTAACCCTGACCCTCTATCCTAACCCTGGCCCTCTATCCTAACCCTCTATCCTAACCCTGGCCCTCTATCCTAACCCTCTATCCTAACCCTCTATCCGAACCCTGACCCTTCATCCTAACCCTGACCCTCTATCCTAACCCTAGCCCTCTATCCTAACCCTCTATCCTAACCCTCTATCCTAACCCTGGCCCTCTATCCTAACCCTCTATCCTAACCCTCTATCCGAACCCTGACCCTTCATCCTAACCCTGACCCTCTATCCTAACCCTAGCCCTCTATCCTAACCCTCTATCCTAACCCTGACCCTCTATCCTAACCCTAACCCTAACCCTAACCCTCTATCCTAACCCTGACCCTTCATCCTAACCCTCTATCCTAACCCTAGCCCTCTATCCTAACCCTGACCCTCTATCCTAACCCTCTATCCTAACCCTGACCCTCTATCCTAACCCTCTATCCTAACCCTCTATCCTAACCCTGACCCTCTATCCTAACCCTCTATCCTAACCCTGGCCCTCTATCCTAACCCTCTATCCTAACCCTCTATCCTAACCCTGACCCTCTATCCTAACCTTCTATCCTAACCCTGACCCTCTATCCTAACCCTGACCCTCTATCCTAACCCTCTATCCTAACCCTCTATCCTAACCCTGACCCTCTATCCTAACCCTCTATCCTAACCCTGGCCCTCTATCCTAACCCTCTATCCTAACCCTCTATCCTAACCCTCTATCCTAACCCTGACCCTCTATCCTAACCCTCTATCCTAACCCTCTATCCGAACCCTGACCCTTCATCCTAACCCTGACCCTCTATCCTAACCCTAGCCCTCTATCCTAACCCTCTATCCTAACCCTGACCCTCTATCCTAACCCTGACCCTCTATCCTAACCCTCTATCCTAACCCTGACCCTCTATCCTAACCCTGACCCTCTATCCTAACCCTCTATCCTAACCCTCTATCCGAACCCTGACCCTTCATCCTAACCCTGACCCTCTATCCTAACCCTAGCCCTCTATCCTAACCCTCTATCCTAACCCTGACCCTCTATCCTAACCCTGACCCTCTATCCTAACCCTCTATCCTAACCCTGACCCTCTATCCTAACCCTCTATCCTAACCCTGACCCTCTATCCTAACCCTGACCCTCTATCCTAACCCTCTATCCTAACCCTCTATCCTAACCCTCTATCCTAACCCTGACCCTCTATCCTAACCCTGACCCTCTATCCTAACCCTCTATCCTAACCCTGACCCTCTATCCTAACCCTCTATCCTAACCCTGACCCTCTATCCTAACCCTCTATCCTAACCCTCTATCCTAACCCTGACCCTCTATCCTAACCCTCTATCCTAACCCTGGCCCTCTATCCTAACCCTCTATCCTAACCCTGACCCTCTATCCTAACCCTCTATCCTAACCCTGACCCTCTATCCTAACCCTGGCCCTCTATCCTAACCCTCTATCCTAACCTTGACCCTCTATCCTAACCCTCTATCCTAACCCTCTATCCTAACCCTCTATCCTAACCCTGACCCTCTATCCTAACCCTGACCCTCTATCCTAACCCTCTATCCTAACCCTGACCCTCTATCCTAACCCTCTATCCTAACCCTGACCCTCTATCCTAACCCTCTATCCTAACCCTCTATCCTAACCCTGGCCCTCTATCCTAACCCTCTATCCTAACCCTCTATCCTAACCCTGACCCTCTATCCTAACCCTCTATCCTAACCCTGACCCTCTATCCTAACCCTCTATCCTACCCCTGACCCTCTATCCTAACCCTCTATCCTAACCCTGACCCTCTATCCTAACCCTCTATCCTAACCCTGGCCCTCTATCCTAACCCTCTATCCTACCCCTGACCCTCTATCCTAACCCTCTATCCTAACCCTGGCCCTCTATCCTAACCCTCTATCCTAACCCTGACCCTCTATCCTAACCCTGACCCTCTATCCTAACCCTCTATCCTAACCCTGGCCCTCTATCCTAACCCTCTATCCTAACCCTGACCCTCTATCCTAACCCTCTATCCTAACCCTGACCCTCTATCCTAACCCTCTATCCTAACCCTGACCCTCTATCCTAACCCTCTATCCTAACCCTGACCCTCTATCCTAACCCTCTATCCTAACCCTCTATCCTAACCCTGACCCTCTATCCTAACCCTCTATCCGAACCCTAACCCTCTATCTGAACCCTAACCCTCTATCCTAACCCTGACCCTCTATCCTAACCCTCTATCCTAACCCTCTATCCTAACCCTGACCCTCTATCCTAACCCTCTATCCGAACCCTGGCCCTCTATCCTAACCCTGGCCCTCTATCCTAACCCTGACCCTCTATCCTAACCCTGACCCTTCATCCTAACCCTGACCCTCTATGCTAACCCTCTATCCTAACCCTGACCCTCTATCCTGACCCTTTATCCTAACCCTGGCCCTCTATCCTAACCCTGACCCTCTATCCTGGCCCTCTATTCTAACCCTGACCCTCTATCCTAACCCTCTATCCTAAACCTGACCCTCTACCCTGACCCTCTATCCTAACCCTCTATCCTAACCTTCTATCCTAAACCTGACCCTCTATCCTAACCCTCTATCCCAAACCTCTATCCTAACCCTGGCCCTCTATCCTAACCCTCTATCCTAACCCTGGCCCTCTATCCTAACCCTCTATCCTAACCCTCTATCCTAACCCTGGCCCTCTATCCTAACCCTCTATCCTAACCCTCTATCCTACCCCTCCATCTTAACCCTCTGGGCTTACCCAGATCCTCTATCCTTACACTCTATATATACACTAACCCCCTAACTTTAATCTTACCCTCAAATCTTTCCCTGAGCCTCTAATCTTACCCCAGCCGTCCCCTAATCCTCTATCCTTACCCTGACCCTCTATCTCTACCTTACAACCCTAATCTCACCTTACTCTAACCCTGACCTTTCCCTAATCTTACCCTCTCACCGTACCCTTTACGTGTGGCACTACTTGGCGCTATCTAGAACCTATAGGATCCGAGCTCAGTGTTTTGCATGACATGAATTTAAATAAACGTGTGTTGGGTATTAGTACTGGATTATTATTATTATGGATTATATATAGTTGGGTATTAGTACATTTCCTGAAGGTGGCGCGGGTTAAACGGTTTCTGCTTCATGCTAGGCTGTTGCTGGTCTGTGGTTGCTATGAGAGAAACAAGGGATGAATAAATGACACACAGAGGAGTGTGGGTGAGTAGGTCTTGGCCTTTACTGACCCCGCTAGACTTAGAGACATATGTTTAATGTGGCATGACCCACCAAAATCCCCCGACGGGTTTGATTTGGGGGGACACAGTATCAGCAGGTGCTGTTTTTAATCATAACCGGCAGCATCTGTTGATGTAGTACCGCGTACGTGTTAATAACTTCGTTCATTAGGCACTCCTGAGCCGCTCTAGCGAGATAATTAGCGATAATTAGGGTGTGTTTGTTCAATATGACATTTCCGAAATCTCATTAAAAGAGCACTAAAGTCACGTTGCCCAACGACAACAGGAAAACAGCACTACTGCAACAGCAAGCCGGCGAGGGGAGCTTGGTTACGGCAGGCGCCTTTTGTTCCAGAATGAATAGCGTTAATGTGTTCTCCTTACACTCAACGCTATGACCGAAAGGCGTTCGGTCCCCCCAGAGCTCCTCCAGCAGCCAGCGTCTTCAGCTCGCTACGTTTCATTAAACTGTCGCTGAGAGTCGCCGCACTTGGCTTTAGGTCGTGTAGTGCTGCGAAGGGAAACCAAGAATAACCCTTATTTACACATACCAGAAACCGAAACTGCGAAGTGTGATCCGGAGCAGCCATATGCCCGCATGATGCGAGTGCACACAAAGGGGAGTCGGATTCTGGCGGGGAGTCGGAACTCGGCACAACACCAGGTTTGCGCTCCGAGGGGAAAGTGGAGGTGGGGCTGTGCGGAGTGTGAGGGGGTAAAGATCTCTAGCTCAAGCTCAAACTCTAGCATGGAGCGAGCGGGTTATGCATTAACGACGCTACCTCAACCTCGACCGGGGACATCGGCGCACATGCCTGGTGAGCAGGCCTATCCACGGCACCCAGGAAGCAGCAGGGGGTTAGGTACCTTGCGCAAGGTCACTTCCTGTAGTTCCGGGAGCGAAACCTTCTGGCCTTTCGGACGACCTTCCAGTCACAAGGTCGGCTCCCTAAGCTCCAGACTATGACCCAGGTGCCACGGAGCACGAGGGAAGCTGCACAGTGTACTGGTCCATCGTTCTGCGTTCAGGTTTGACTACACCGTGAGGTCAGGACCGGGTGGTGGTCATGATCCCTGGATCCAATCTGAGCCCCAGGACTCGAGGCGCTGTGGTTCTGAAACAAGGGAAGAACAAATCAGTTGCTGGGATAACCTGGTCACTCCGACCTATTACCACACGTCGCTGAGCTGAGACCCCACCACCTGAAGCCCCTCAGATCATAACACTGCCTCCAGAAGCTTGTAGGGTGGGCGCTATGCATGACGGGGGCATCACTTCCTGGGCTTCCCTTTATACCGGGTTAGTCTGGCATGGGGTCAGCCTGGACTCACATGCCCTTTCTCCAGCACTCCACTGGGAACTTGTGGTCCCGTGTCACACATCCAGAAGGCCAGGTGTCCCTCCACCTCCACCCCTACCGCACCATCTGCAGGAACTGTGTGAGGATGTTGAAGCTGCATGGGATGGATTACCACAGGACTCCATTAGGAACCTCTACAGCTCCATACCGAGACGTCTGGCGTGTTGGGTTAGCGAACACGGCGGCCCGACGCCATACTGAGAGACAGACTTCTGTATGTGTAGCTCAATAAATATTGATCATATCAGTCTAAATTTATCACCAGTTATTGATCCTGGTCACCTTTATCTCCCTTCCCAACACACCTGCACTCCCACACCTCCTTCCGGGTGCAGCTGTTACCTGGAAGATGAGTATGATCAAACTAAAGAACCTCGCTAGCTAGCTGCTAATAAAGATTAGCGGCTAATAAAGTTTAGCCGCTCTGTAAACCTATAGAAGCTTATAACACTCAATAACAAGTTAACTATTAGCTTAGCTTCTTAGCTAACAGGCTGGTATACATCAACAACGTTTACCGCTGTTCATCAAGGAACGCGAACGGGAATGGGGAGTCAGGTCCTCCAGCTCTAACGCAGAAGCCCCCCGGGGACGTCTCAGAGTGGTCTGAAGATGCGAGTTTGAGTAAAGAGTAGATAATGTTATTTACATAGCGACTCTGGCTCACGGAAAGTGCTGGAGATGTGCTAATGCGATCGGCTCCGTTTAGCTCCCACAGCGGGAGCGTCGGGTTCAAACGAGACTAATAAAGCTACTGGCCTTCAGCCAACATGGCTGTAAAGAAGCTGGAACCAGCCACGAAAATCAGAGCATTAAACGCCATTACGTCTCTTTCCAAACTGAGCGTATCGCACAGTAGCATCCATCCCAGCCCGGTTCCGTCCAGCCCGAAACTGGAAGACGTGTCCAGCAGGAGGAGAGCTGAGGGACATGTCCCCTGGACCAGCCTCCACATTGGGCTTATCTAACCGGAACAATGGCCGATGATGTTCCTGGCGTTGGGATCAATCCCAGGGCCTGTTTATGGCCCGGGGCGGTTGTTGCTCTTTGATGTCGTATTCCGATACTCAGGAGCGCCATCACTCCAGAGAACGCAGCTCCATTGGTTCACAGCCCAATGCCGGGGGGCTGTACACCCCTCTAGCCCAGCCTGGCATTGCACACGGTGCCCGTAGGCTCATGTGTGGGGTATCCAGGCCTAGCGGTCTGGGAGGTTCTGTGAATGGGGGACTTCCAAGATCGCTAGTCTCACTGGTTAGATGGTGGTCCGGATGGTGGTCCGGATACAGAGGCTGAATGGTACCACGGAGTCGACCCACAAGACTGAAACGTGGTGGGTGGGTTTGACATCGTGAGACATGCTAATGACGCAACCAATGACGGCCCACCATTACGGACCTCCAGCGAGCGGTGGTGTCCTCCATGAGTCCTCCTGTTAGTGCAGCACCATCGGCAGACGGCTGCACCACGCAGGACTACATGCACACAGACCGTTACCACGACTGTCCTTAACACCACGTCACCGTCACCAAAGACTGCAGTGGTGTCGTACCAGACTGTCATGGAGTGACTCAGAATGGCAGCGGGTCATCTTCAGTGACGAGTCCCGCTTTAGTCTTGGTGGAGACGCCCAACGAATCCGTGTGTGGAGGCACCGTGGTCAGCACCGAGATGGACGGTCTGTCGTCATACGTCCAGAAGACCTGGTCTCCCTCCACCTCCACCCCTACCGCACCATCTGCAGGAACTGTGTGAGGATGTTCAAGCTGCATGGGATGGATTATCACAGGACTCCATCAGGAACCTCTACAGCTCCATACCGAGACGCCTGGCGTGTTGGGTTAGCGAACACGGCGGCCCGACGCCATACTGAGAGACAGACTTCTGTAGGTGTAGCTCAGTAAGTACTGAGTCTATAAACTCTGGGCTCTAATTATCAGAACCGGCTAACGCTGCTGTGGGTAACTGTGCTCAAGCTTTAGCTTCAGGGCTCTGTACTGGAGGAGGCATGCTAGGTTAGCGGGTTTGCTAAATGAGTTAGCACCCCTTAAAATCCAACCCAGAGCGCCCCCATCCTGGCTGCTGGCCTCTTACGATGATGAATGGATGAAATAAATCCCGGGTGAATAAACGCTCCCCTCACTCCATCCGCAGTGGGAGCAGCCGGCTGCAGCGGATTACCGCGGTATTGCGCTAATTAGCGAATTAGCGTGCGGCTGCTAAAGCGTAATTGGTCTAATTCCACTTGATATCTGTACTGGGTTTACAACGCGCAGCATCTGGACGTGCGGGCCGCGCAGACACGGCGTCGCCCATCAGCAGGTAATTAGGAGCGGCCGTGTGTCCGTGATTGGCCCGATTCCACCCCGGGTCCGCGCTCCGTTCCCTCTGTTCCCAACGAGCGCACCCACAGTACCCGACCTCAGTCAGCCGTTAAACAGGGTCTCCCATTTCCCCACAGCGAACAGATTCCCCCGGAGTCCTCCGGAAACCGTTCCGGGTACCTGCGCGGACCTCCGACACGCATAGCCCTGTGCAGAATCAGAGACCACCCTGAATGCTATCCCGTGTGGTCTAATCAGCCAGTGCTGGTTAATCACTGGACTACACCCGTGTCCTTATCCCTGTCCAGAGAGAACTCCAATATGGGAATTTCAGAGATGGAGGTTTGGGAGCTTTTGATTGGTTCGTTCATCAGCAGCCTTATCAACTAATTACCATATCAGACGTTCCGAGCAGATCCAGGACCAACATGTCCAACATTCGGAAAACCGAGGGAGTGGGATTCTATTAACTCCTTCCTAGGGAAGCCCTGATCCGATATGAGGATGGGATAGCCGTGCCGATATTAACCTAATTAGCCGGATCAGGTATCGGACAGGCGGATCCGTAGGGCTGATCCATGATCCAGGAACTGTCCATCCGGCAGCTCCACACAAGCCTAAGCCCACTGTGCTCAATGCTGAGTGTCGACTGGAGGGATGTTAAGCTCCACCACTGGAGCAGTGGAACCGGGTTCTCTGGAGTGATGGATCACATTTCACTGGCAGTCTGATGGAGGAGTCTGGGTTTGGTGGATGAGCCTAGGAGAACGCTCCCTATCGGAATTCCCACAGTAAAGTTTGGTGGAGGAGGGATAATGGTCTGGGGGCGGGGTTCAGGGTTTGGGCTCGGACCCCTGGTTCCAGTGAAGGGTGGTGTTAATGCTCCAGCACACAGAGACATTCCACACAGTTCTACACTTCCAGCTGTGAGCAGCTGTTTGGGACCGTGTCCCTGTGGACAAAGCCAGATCCATAAGGACATGGACTGAGGAGGAGTCTAGAGTCGAGGAACTCCAGAGGCCTGACCTCCTCAACCCAGCTGGACACCATCGGGAGAACTGAGAGCCAGACCAGCATCAGTGTGTGGGCTGATTGAACTCAGACACACTCTGGAATCTTGTGCTTCCCAGAGAAGTGGAGCGGGAACTCACGGCTTGGGAATGGGACATCCAACAAGCTCATATGGTGCCCAGGAGTCCACATACTTTTGTCCAAGCCTTATCTCCACCAGGCTCAGAACCGGATCGGGTTTAATACAGCCGATACCAGATCCATCCCGGATTACCTCATTCCATATATCAGGAATCTCGGATCGCGTCTATCGGCCCCTGGTCTCTAAACAGCCCGGCGCGTTGAAAGCGTGGTAATGGAATCCCGACGGCTCAAGGAATACTCCACCCTCCGTGGAAACGAGTCGCACCATTCCGAGAGGGATACTGTCCCGTATCGATCCTCATTCGTTAATTATTCATCATAGCCACCTAGCCTCAGTGCTAATGCTAACAGTGTTGGACTCATCAGCTGTCCATCATAGCCACCTAGCCTCAGTGCTAATGCTAACAGTGTTGGACTCATCAGCTGTCCATCATAGCCACCTAGCCTCAGTGCTAATGCTAACAGTGTTGGACTCATCAGCTGTCCATCATAGCCACCTAGCCTCAGTGCAGCTAACAGTGTTGGACTCATAGCCATCAAAGCCTAGCCTCAGTGCTAATGCTAACAGTGTTGGAATCAGCTTCATCACCTAGCCTCAGTGCTAATCTATCATAGCCCACCATAGCCACCTAGCCTCAGTGCTAATGCTAACAGTGTTGGGGTTCATCAGATCATTCAGTGCTAGCTAACAGTTTTCATCCATATAGCCACCTAGCCTCAGTGCTAATGCTAACAGTGTTGGACTCATCAGCTTTCCGTCGTGGCCAGCTAGCCGCAGTGGTGTTGCTACCGGTGTTGGACTCATCGGCGGTCCATCATAGCCACCTAGCCTCACAGCTAACAGTTTGGACTCATCAGCTGTCCATCAAGAAGCCACCTAGCCTCATAGCTAACACCTAGCCTCATAGTAGCCTCAAATGCTAACAGTGTTGGATTCATCAGCTGTCAGCCACCTAGCCTCAGTGCTAATGCTATATCAGCTGTCCATCATAGCCACCTAGCCTCAGTGCTAATGCTAACAGTGTTGGACTCATCAGCTGTCCATCATAGCCACCTAGCCTCAGTGCTAATGCTAACAGTGTTGGACTCATCAGCTTTTCATCATAGCCACCTAGCCTCAGTGCTAATGCTAACAGTGTTGGACTCATCAGCTGTCCATCATAGCCACCTAGCCTCAGTGCTAATGCTAACAGTGTTGGACTCATCAGCTGTCCATCATAGCCACCTAGCCTCAGTGCTAATGCTAACAGTGTTGGATTCATCAGCTTTTCATCATAGCCACCTAGCCTCAGTGCTAATGCTAACAGTGTTGAACTCATCAGCTAGCCACCTAGCCTCAGTGCTAATGCTAACAGTGTTGGACTCATCAGCTGTCCATCATAGCCACCTAGCCTCAGTGCTAATGCTAACAGTGTTGGAATGCTGTTGGACTCATCATCAGCTGTCCATGCAATAACAGTGTTGGATTCATCAGCTTTTCATCATAGCCACCTAGCCTCAGTGCTAATGCTAACAGTGTTGGAATCATCAGCTGTCCATCATAGCCACCTAGCCTCAGTGCTATGCTAATAGTGTTGACTCCATAAGTAGCCACCTAAGCTAATGCTAACAGTGTTGGACTCATCAGCTTTTCATCATAGCCACCTAGCCTCAGTGCTAATGCTAACAGTGTTGGACTCATCAGCTGTCCATCATAGCCACCTAGCCTCAGTGCTAATGCTAACAGTGTTGGACTCATCAGCTGTCCATCATAGCCACCTAGCCTCAGTGCTAATGCTTACAGTGTTGGTATTTAATGCTGTCCATCATAGCCACCTCGCCTCAGTGCTAATGCTAACAGTGTTGGACTCATCAGCTTTTCATCATAGCCACCTTGCCTCAGTGCTAATGCTAACAGTGTTGGACCCATCAGCTGTCCATCATAGCCACCTACCCTCAGTGCTAATGCTAACAGTGTTGGACTCATCAGCTTTTCATCATAGCCACCTAGCCTCAGTGCTCTAAACAGTGTTTCATATCACCTCAGCCTCCTCAGTAATTGCTAACAGTGCTAATCAGCTTTTCATCATAGCTAACGTGCCTAATGCTGGACTCATCAGCTGTCCATCATAGCCACCTAGCCTCAGTGCTAATGCTAACAGTGTTGGACTCATCAGCTGTCCATCATAGCCACCTAGCCTCAGTGCTAATGCTAACAGTGTTGGACTCATCAGCTTTTCATCATATTCACCTAGCCTCAGTGGTAATGCTAACAGTGTTTGACTGATTAGCTGCCCATCATAGCTGCCTAGCCTCAGTGCTAATGCTAACAGTATTGGACTCATCAGCTTTTCATCATATTCACCTAGCCTCAGTGGTAATGCTAACAGTGTTTGACTGATTAGCTGTCCATCATAGCCACCTAGCCTCAGTGCTAATGCTAACAGCCTCACCTAGCCTCAGTGCTAATGCTAACAGCCTCACCTAGCCTCAGTGCTAATGCTAACAGTGTTGGACTCATCAGCTGTCCATCATAGCCACCTAGCCTCAGTGCTAATGCTAACAGTGTTGAATTCATCAGCTTTTCATCATAGCCACCTAGCCTCAGTGCTAATGCTAACAGTGTTGAATTCATCAGCTTTTCATCATAGCCACCTAGCCTCAGTGCTAATGCTAACAGTGTTGGAATCATCAGCTGTCCATCATAGCCACCTAGCCTCAGTGCTAATGCTAACAGTGTTGGACTCATCAGCTTTCCATCATAGCCACCTAGCCTCAGTGCTAATGCTAACAGTGTTGGACTCATCAGCTTTCCATCATAGCCACCTAGCCTCAGTGCTAATGCTAACAGTGTTGGACTCATCAGCTAGCCACCTAGCCTCAGTGCTAATGCTAACAGTGTTGAATTCATCAGCTTTTCATCATAGCCACCTAGTCTCAGTACTAATGCTAACAGTGTTGGATTCATCAGCTTTTCATCATAGCCACCTAGCCTCAGTGCTAATGCTAACAGTGTTGGACTCATCAGCTTTTCATCATAGTCACCTAGCCTCAGTGCTAATGCTAACAATGTTGGACTCATCAGCTGTCCATCATTAGCTTTAGTGCTAATGCTAACAGTGTTGGACTCATCAGCTGTCCATCATAGCCACCTAGCCTCAGTGCTAATGCTAACAGTGTTGGACTCATCAGCTGTCCATCATAGCCACCTAGCCTCAGTGCTAATGCTAACAGTGTTGGACTCATCAGCTGTCCATCATAGCCACCTAGCCTCAGTGCTAATGCTAACAGTGCTGGACTCATTCCAGTCCGTGGATACGAGTCGCACCATTCCGAGAGGGATACTGTCCCGTATCGATCCTCGTTTGTTAATTATTCATCAATCGGCTTGTAGAAATGGCCGATATGAAAACGGACCCCAGCCTCGGCTCCCCTGTCCCTCCACTCGGGGGGGTGAAGAAGATACCTGTCCGAAAATGAGTAAGTCAGTGAATAAAGGAATCCGCATTCCCAGACGGATTACAGCGGGACCATTCCAACTTTCACGAGGGCGCTCGGAGGTTCTCCGCGCTCCTCCACGCTCCTCCGCCCCCCCAGGGGCTCGGGGCTTTTGTTAGAGGAGTCTGTGTGTGGAAGTCTTTTCTCTCGCCCTCCTAAGCGTGACGGAACGTGGTGGAGCCTGGGGGACAGTGAATGACCGTCTCACCGAAGGCCCAGATATCATTTAGTCATGCTTTATTATAATGGGCCCCTGCAGATTATCTACAAGCGCTCCCGGCGATAACGGGCCCGGCGCCGAGATGTGGATCAGCAGCGCTGGGTCAGATCCTGAGGAGAACGCGACAGACCTGTTCCATTAATCTGGTTATGGCTTTATTCCTCCGGTTCCGGCGTGAAGGTAGCGCCGCCCGCCAAACACAGCAGTGGCACTCCGAACACCACCGACGCTAACGCTAACCGGAGGAGGAACGCCGAGCTGGCTTCCGCTGATAAATCCCAGGTGGCTCCGGAGGTGCTGCTGGGCCTTTGGGCATATACAGTGTGTATCTACCATAGCCACCTAGCCTCAGTGCTAATGCTAACAGTGTTGGACTCATCAGCTGTCCATCATAGCCACCTAGCCTCAGTGCTAATGCTAACAGTGCTGGACCCATCAGCTGTCCATCATAGCCTCCTACCTTTAGTGCTAATGCTAACAGTGTTGGACTCATCAGGTGTCCATCATAGCCACCTAGCCTCAGTGCTAATGCAGTGCTAATGCCATCAATGGCTGTCCACATATCAGCTAATGCTAACAGTCATCAGCTGTCCATCATAATGCTAACAGTGCCACTCATCAGCTTCCATTATAGCCAGTAGCTTTAGTGCTAATGCTAACAGTGTTGGACTCATCAGCTGTCCATGCCACCTAGCTCATGCAATGCCAATGGTGTTGGACTCATCAGCTGTCCATAATAGCCACCTAGCCTCAGTTTACTAATGCTAACAGTGTTGGACTCATCAGCTGTCATCATCATAGCCACCTAGCCTAGCTAACACTCATCAGCTGTCCATTATAGTCACCTAGCCTCAGTGCTAATGCTAACAGTGTTTGGACTCATCAGCTGTCCATTATAGTCACCTAGCCTCAGTGCTAATGCTAACAATGTTGGACTCATCAGCTGTCCATCATAGTCACCTAGCCTCAGTGCTAATGCTAACAGTGTCGGACTCATCAGCTGTCCATTATAGCCACCTAGCTTTAGTGCTAATGCTAACAGTGTTGGACTCATCAGCTGTCCATAATAGCCACCTAGCCTCAGTACTAATGCTAACAGTGTTGGACTCATCAGCTGTCATCATAGCCACCTAGCCTCAGTACTAATGCTAACAGTGCTGGACTCATCAGCTGTCCATCATTAGCTTTAGTGCTAATGCTAACAGTGTTGGACTCATCAGCTGTCCATCATAGCCACCTAGCCTCAGTACTAATGCTAACAGTGTTGGACTCATCAGCTGTCCATCATAGCCGCCTAGCCCGAGTGCTAATGCTAACAGCATTGGATTCATCAGCTTTCCATCATAGCCACCTAGCCACCTTGCTTCTGTCCATCATTAGCTTTAGAGCTAATGCTAACAGTGTTGGACTCATCAGCTGTCCCTCATAGCCACCTAGCCTAAGTGCTAATGCTAGCAGTGTTGGACTCATCAGCTTTTCATCATAGCCACCTAGCCTCAGTGGTAATGCTAACAGTGTTTGACTGATTAGCTGTCCATCATAGTCACCTAGCCTCAGTGCTAATGCTAGCAGTGTTGGACTCATCAGCTTTTCATCATAGCCACCTAGCCTCAGTGCTAATGCTAACAGTGTTGGATTCATCAGCTGTCCATTATAGTCACCTAGCCTCAGTGCTAATGCTAACAGTGTTGGATTCATCAGCTGTCCATTATAGCCACCTAGCTTTAGTGCTAATGCTAACAGTGTTGGACTCATCAGCTGTCCATCATAGCCACCTAGCCTCAGTGCTAATGCTAACAGTGTTGGATTCATCAGCTGTCCATTATAGTCACCTAGCCTCAGTGCTAATGCTAACAGTGTTGGATTCATCAGCTGTCCATTATAGCCACCTAGCTTTAGTGCTAATGCTAACAGTGTTGGAAGCCACACAGTCAAGTCTATTAGCGCTTCCTGACCATGTGCTCACGCTTTGTGGTGGTCATGTAGCTGGCACCATGCTACCTGATACTGGGTACACCTCCATCGCCTGTTAGCCACATTAGCCTCATACCAGGGGCTCCATGGTCACTCTCGGTGGGTACGGTCTCGCTAGTCCGCGGCGGCCCAGCGGCCCCGCTAGCCTCCGAACCGGCCGCCTGGCAGGAACCATTAGCGAGATTGATAAGTATAATTTAGCCTCTGATGTGTGGATGTCCCAGTCGTCATAGCGCCGGGTCAGTGCTTAAAACCATATAGCGGTGAGCGGCACAGTCGATTAGGAGCGCACCGCCGGCTCCCTCCACCCAAATTAATTATGTGAAATTAGCCGTCAGGCCGCTTAATTACCGTGATGAATGTATTATTGGAATAATAGTGAGCGGGATTTGAAAAATGCAGCGACGGGTCGGAGACGTCCTCGATAGCGGCGCGTCAGGAAGAGTGATCGCCGTAATTCCTTTAATGGAGACAAAAATATCCGAGGATTATAAAAAGGGGAAGGAGGAGCGGCGCAGCGATGGGATTGATTAGGCTGTTCAGAATCTCTGTTTTTGGAGGATAATGCCCGAGACGCCGCGCCGGAGATGGATTACACCCGGATAGGGCCCGGAGTTAATCTGGCCCTCTTCTACACCGAGCCCAACACGCGGGGAGAACCGCGTCAGAACTGGACAGGGAGACAGAGGAGGAGGTGTTCAGGAGGGAAGCACTGCCCAACACTGGGGTCAGAATTCCATATGCCCCCCACCTTAAATAAATGGTGCAGTATTATGATCCAGGGCCTCAGCTTCTAGAGTTTCTCAGTTCCACCTTAAATAAAGTGGTGCAGCAGTTACACTCAAGTGCCTTAGTCCCTAGCTCGAGTTTGCCAGTTCCACCTTAAATCAATGGTGGAGCAGTTAGGATCCAAGGCCTCAGCTTCTAGTCTGAGTTCCTCAGTTCCACCTTAAAAAAATGCACAGCAGTTATTTATTCCACCACCTCAGATTCTTGTTTGAACTTTTCAGTTCCACCTTAAATAAAGTGGTGCAGCAGTCATATCCCAATGCCACAGCTTCTTTTTTAACTTTTTGGTTCCACCTTAAATCAATGGTGGAGCAGTTATGATCCAGCGCCTCAGCTTCTAGTCTGAGTTTCTCAGCTCCACCTTAAATAAATACTGCAGCAGTTATTTATTCAACCACCTCAGATTCTTGTCTAAACTTTCCAGTTCCACCTTAAATACGTGGTGCAGTGCTTCCACGCTTATTATACATGATTTAGATTGGGCCCCGAACAACCTCACACCAACAACACCGTCACTCACTGTACCACACGACCCGCTCCCCGCACCACACGACCCGCACCACGCAACCCACTTGCAACACCACAAAACCCGCTCCCCGCACCACACGACCCGCTCCCCTCGACCCGCTTCCCCACCACATGAACCGCTCTCAACACAACACAACCCTCGACCCGCTCCCCGCACCACGCGACCCACTTGCAACACAACACAACCCTCGACCCGCTCCCCGCACCACGCGACCCACTTGCAACACAACACAACCCTCGACTCGCTCCCCGCGACCCGCACCAGGCGACCCACTCGCAATACAACACAACCCTCGACCCGCTCCCCGCACCACGCGACCCACTTGCAACACAACACAACCCTCGACCCGCACCACGCGACCTGCACCACGCGACCCACTTGCAACACAACACAACCCGCACCACACGACCCGCTCCCCCACCACACAAACCGCTCTCAACACAACGCGACCTGCTCCCGCTTCCCCACCACACGACCTGCTCCTCTGAGAGGAGGTGATTAGCGTCCAGTCGGTGAGGTCACCCAGACGGTTCCTGCTGCTCTAGAGCTCCGTGTCCTCACATGTTCTCCTCCAGCAGCTCTAAGCTGTCTGACGCACCATATGTGCCCTCAGTGGTCCTACAGTGGGGCACCAACACGCACACGCTGTACATACTCACCTACCACAGTGCCCAGGCAGATACCGACCCTCAGACATGAGAACCCAGCGACACACAGAACCTACTGACATACAGAACCCACCGACACACAGAACCTACTGACATACAGAACCTACTGACACACAGAACCTACTGACATACAGAACCCACCGAGACACAGAACCTACTGACATACAGAACCTACTGACACACAGAACCCAGCGACACACAGAACCTACTGACATACAGAACCTACTGACATACAGAACCCACCGACTTACAGAACCTACTGACATACAGAACCCAGGGACACACAGAACCTACTGACACACAGAACCCACTGACACACAGAACCCACTGACACACAGAACCTACTGACACACAGAACCTACTGACATACAGAACCCAGCTGACACACAGAACCTACTGACATACAGAACCCACCGACACACAGAACCCAGCGACACACAGAACCTACTGACATACAGAACCCACCGACACACAGAACCTACTGACATACAGAACCCACAGACACACAAGCTACTGACATACAGAACCCACTGACACACAGAACCCAGCGACACACAGAACCCACCGACACACAGAACCTACTGACATACAGAACCCACAGACACACAAGCTACTGACATACAGAACCCAGCGACACACAGAACCTACTGACACACAGAACCTACTGACACACGGAACCTACTGACATACAGAACCCACTGACACACAGAACCTACTGACATACAGAACCCACCGACGCACAGAACCTACTGACATACAGAACCCACTGAATTACAGAACCCACCGACACACAACCTACTGACATACAGAACCCACCGAGACACAGAACCTACTGACATACAGAACTCACCGACACACAGAACCCACCGACACACAGAACCTACTGACACACAGAACCTATTGACATACAGAACCCACCAACACATAGAGCCTACCATCAAACAAAACCCCAACACACAGAATCTACCATCAGACAGAACCCACCAAAACACAGAACCTACCTTCAGACAGAACCCGCAACACACAGAACCCGCCATCAGACTGAACCCCCAACACACAGAACCTACCTTCGGACAGAACCCCCAACACACAGAACCTACAGTCAGACAGAACCCCAACACACAGAACCTACCTTCAGACAGAACCCCAACACACAGAACCTACCTTCAGACAGAACCCACGACACACAGAACCTACAGTCAGACAGAACCCCAACACACAGAACCTACCTTCAGACAGAACCCCAACACACAGAACCTACAGTCAGACAGAACCCCAACACACAGAACCTACCTTCAGACAGAACCCCCAACACACAGAACCTACAGTCAGACAGAACCCCCAACACACAGAACCTACAGTCAGACAGAACCCCAACACACAGAACCTACAGTCAGACAGAACCCCAACACACAGAACCTACCTTCAGACAGAACCCCCAACACACAGAACCTACAGTCAGACAGAACCCCCAACACACAGAACCTACAGTCAGACAGAACCCCCTACACACAGAACCTACAGTCAGACAGAACCCCTACACACAGAACCTACAGTCAGACAGAACCCCCTACACACAGAACTTACCGTCAGGCAGAACCCCCTACACACAGAACCTACAGTCAGACAGAACCCCCTACACACAGAACTTACCGTCAGGCAGAACCCAGCGCCACAGTGACTGTAAGGTCGGTGTTTGGTCTCGGGGTCGTGTAAAGGTCAGGTAAAGGGGTGTTTACAAACTGAGGCTGTACCTGATTAACCAGACATTCATTACAGGGGTCTATCCGTAGCGCCCCCTGCTGGAGGTGCTGATGGAAATACAGCCTCGTGCTCTAGAACCGGTTTAGTTCCTCTGACACCTGGACGATGTGTAGCTCCACACTGGGACCTGCCAGCAGAGCAGTGGTGGCACTCACCGCAGCCCTCCAGCGATGCTTCAGAACAGGGCCCGGTGATGTGCGCCAGGGCTCCCGCACACGAACGGCACCCGTCCTGGTGGTGGGCGGTGTAGGAGTGCCGCCGCTGTCGCCGACACCTCCAGTAGCGTGAAGAGTGTTGGTGCAAGCTGTGAGCGGTTCCACTGGGAGCGGAGGGGAAACTGCAGCACCTCACGGGAAAGGAGGCAGCACCGGAGAAGGAGCGGCATGCTTGTTCGCCAGGCAGGTGGATACTCCAGAACCGGGCAGAGTGTCAGAGTGACACGGTACGTCATCAGAGTTGGGCTGGCATACTGAGCACTACCAGGGTTGGCTTGGTGATGGTGCCCGTTGTGTGGGTTCGGTGGGTTGGCCTGCCCGCTCTGGGACCTGTCCAGCAGAACTGGGTGTTGGCTCTCTCCTGCTGAAAGGCTGGAGGACGCCTTTACGGCAGCCGGTCACGTGGTGGTGGTGCTTAGTGCTACCCTACATCGACACACTGAGCAGGGCACCGGGTCGGGGCTCCAGCCCTCCGCCGCTGCTGGCGTTTCTGGTGTGGTGGGTGGTGCAGGCAGTCTCTGGGCCCAGCAGTGCAAGGGATGACACGATGAGCTGCTAGGAACTACGAATGAGGTGCGGTAGTCAGTTAAGCTATGCCCTGCGGCACCCCGGGGGACGTGGGCCCGGAACAGGACTGGCATGCTCATTTCCTGGGATGATGGACTTTGAAAGCCAAACGTCCCTAATAAAAGTTGTGTGGGAACTTGGGGCTGGTGCGGAGTGTGCGGTGGGGGCGCTGCGCTGAGTAAACGTCTTTAATTATATATGTTTTATATGCGGCGGTCATTACCGCACCGTGATGGACAGCTTCAGCTCCACTCTGGGCGGCTAAATCACATTTCATAACTCAAACGTCCCGCTTAGCCTGAAATACGACACGAGAGCCAAACAGGAGCGGACATCAATAAGCCCGGGCGATCGCGCTCAGCGACAGCTCGTCAAAACACTCAGAGCCGGTAAAGCCAAAAGGCTAAATCTGCTCTGAGCACCATTTCCGCTCGCTAATCTCAATCAAGGCCGGCTCCCAGGGGGCGTTTCCACCGGCGCCGGCACCGGCACCGGGGCCCGGGCTGGTCCCGAAAACCCACCGCAGCTTTGTCTCCTGCTAGCCCTGCGAGGTGTCCTGTGGGAGGACGGCTTGATTGGGCTGCTAGTGTAAAGGATTACATGACGGAGGAATAGAAAAGAGGAGAAAAGACCACTCCCTCCATCTCTCCACCTCCACCCGAGGCCTTCAGCACCCTGCTCAGCCTTACAGTGGAGACAGTGAGAGGAGATGTTCAGTCCACATCAGTCCTGTGGGTGGTGTCCTGTGGGGCAGTGTCCTGTGGGGCAGCATCCTGTGGGGCAGCATCCTGTGGGGCAGCATCCTGTGGGGCGGCATCCTGTGGGTGGTGTCCTGTGGGGCAGTGTCCTGTGGGGCAGCATCCTGTGGGGCAGCATCCTGTGGGGCGGCATCCTGTGGGTGGTGTCCTGTGGGGCAGCATCCTGTGGGGTGGCATCCTGTGGGTGGTGTCCTGTGGGGCAGCGTCCTGTGGGCAGAGTCCTGTGGGAAGCGTCCTGTGGAGCAGTGTTCTGTGGGAGGTGTCCTGTGGGGCAGCATCCTGTGGGGCAGCATCCTGTGGGGCGGCATCCTGTGGGTGGTGTCATGTGGGGCAGCATCCTGTGGGGTGGCGTCCTGTGGGTGGTGTCCTGTGGGGCAGCGTCCTGTGGGCAGTGTCCTGTGGGCAGCGTCCTGTGGGCAGCGTCCTGTGGGGCGGCATCCTGTGGGTGGTGTCATGTGGGGCAGCATCCTGTGGGGTGGCGTCCTGTGGGTGGTGTCCTGTGGGGCAGCGTCCTGTGGGCAGCGTCCTGTGGGCAGCGTCTTGTGAGGCAGCATCCTGTGGGGCAGCATCCTGTGGAGCAGCCTCCTGTGGGCAGCATCCTGTGGGCAGCGTCCTGTGGGGCAGCGTCCTTTGGGCAGCGTCCTGTGGGCAGCGTCCTTTGGGCAGCGTCCTGTGGGCAGCGTCCTTTGGGCAGCGTCCTGTGGCCAGCGTCCTTTGGGCAGTGTCCTTTGGGCAGCGTCCTGTGGCCAGCGTCCTTTGGGCAGCGTCCTGTGGGCAGCGTCCTGTGGGGCAGCGTCCTGTGGGCAGCGTCCTGTGGGGCAGCGTCCTTTGGGCAGCGTCCTGTGGCCAGCGTCCTTTGGGCAGTGTCCTGTGGGCATCGTCCTGTGGTGCAGCGTCCTGTGGGGCCGCGTCCTGTGGGCAGCGTCCTGTGGGGCAGGGTCCTGTGGGCAGCGTCCTGTGGGGCGGCGTTCTGTGGGGCAGCGTCCTGTGGGGCTGTGTCCTGTGGGGCAGTGTCCTGTGGGGCAGCGTCCTGTGGGGCAGTGTCCTGTGGGGCTGTGTCCTGTGGGGCGGGGTCCTGTGGGGCAGCGTCCTGTGGGCAGCGTCCTGTGGGCAGCGTCCTGTGGGGCAGCGTCCTGTGGGGCAGCGTCCTGTGGGCAGCGTCCTGTGTCCACTGGTGAAGGACTACAGGATGACCAACACTGCACTGTGCAGCAGCAGATGAGCTATCGTCTCTGACTGTCCATCTACAAGGTGGAGCAGCAAGGTAGGAGTGTCTAATAGAGTGGACAGTGAGTGGACACAGTGTCTCAACACTCCTGC
>JAMWET010004627.1:0-32163 GCA_024036415.1 Prochilodus magdalenae | reverse complement strand
TTGAGACCAACACAAAGGTCAAAGGTCACAGTAGAAACTCTGTATAAGGGAACATCATACAGGAAAGGACATTTCCTTGTCACAGGGAACACTGACTCCATGTTTGGTGAGCGAGTGCTTATTCCTATGTAAAAGACAGTGTCCATTTTCCTCAGTACCGTCTGTCCTCAGATCAGACAGCCAGTGAAAAGATGCAGTGTCTAAACATCAGAGTCCTGACTGATTTCTATCCATCGCCATCTCACATGAAGGATGGATACTGAGTGGTTCTCTGAAACACAGTGTGCTGTCACACTACTGAACGTCCTGGGCTGCTGTTCTGGTGCTGAATGAGGTTTAGTCCCGCGTTCAGACTCAGAAATGGATGATGCAGAGCAAATCAGCATAAGCAGCGCCGTCGCTAAAGTGCTGCCAGACCTCCCAGCCTCAGTTCTACTACTGTAGAGGAGACCCTACAGTCGCTGGGGGTGGAGACCACTGAACACAGGACACTGAAATCCAAAGTCAGTCAACTTCTCCAGCTCCCTCATCGCGCTCCTCACTCTCTCCCTCTCCCAGCCTCCCGATTACTGCTGCAGACTGGGCTGACAGCTTCCAGATCCCATGGGTGAGGTGGCCTGAAGCCTTGATGCAGGGTTTGGGGAGGGGGAAAGGCCAAGCCCACTCTTACCTAGGGGACCTGTTAGGGATGGGTTTATCAGCTGAACTCGTATACGGTACTAGCTGTGAGGAACAGTCTACACTAGGCTTGGGCGATAATGTAAATTTAGATAAACGATTATTGTCTCCAGTATTATCGTGATAAACGATATTATCGTGTTAAACATTAGGAACGTTACGAAGTACCCCACGTGAGCCTTTGTTTGGTCACGTGATCATTTTATTGCAGCCTATGTACAAGATCTGCTGCATCTGTGGCAACAGCAAAGGAGAATTATATTAGTGAGGCTTTAATTCTAGAAAAAAAAACAAGCAACGGTAAAATAAAGGTATTATTATCGTTATTATTATTATTATTATTATTATTATTGTTATTATTATTATTATTATTATTATTATTATTATTATTATTATTATTATTATTATTGAACAAACCCAACATTTATAGGACTGCTTTTTACAGCGGGCTGTTAACCCGGAATACGCCGCAGATTATTGCCGAACCTGTAGCTTAGTTCAGCAGCAGAATGAACTCTACCCCCCTGCCCTGTGCCAACGCACTTACACAAGTAAGCCGAGCGTGTTAACCTGGTCAGGTTTAAGATCAGCGCGTGAGGGGCTAACCTCTCCAGCGGTGCTGAAAACGCGCTCGGGTGGGGGCCTGTTGCGCACACACACAAGTCTTGCCATTATGGGCGGGCGCTGATCGTTCGTACGCCACCATGGTAACGGATCGTGATCTCCATCGATGGGTGGTTCCTGTTCATGTGCGGTCAGCCCAGCAGCTCGCTCTTCAGTAAAAGAGACTCGTGGTGGTTTTGCTTTGGGATGTAGCTGCCCAGTGTTTTCCTCTGTAATGGGGCTCATCCTCTACTTGTCTCGTGCACACACTTGTCTGGCCCTGGTCCAGCCTTCGTCTGCCGCAACTCATCCTCTGCTAAGCGTCCGCCACGGAATCGGGGGTCCAGGAACGCTGTGGTGCGCGTTAATCTTCCGGTGGACTCGCCATCATGTTTCGACTCCAGTTCCGTCCCGATCCCGCGGTCGATGTCTTTCGTTAGCTGTACGTCTGTTTCCGATTGACTCAGTATGTCGCCGTTCAGAAGCGGAATGTTGGCCTTAGCGACGAGACGGTGACGTAATCCTCTCCTGACAGAATATCGGTAAAGTCTGCAGCTGGCTTCAGAGCCTTGTTCATTGCCTCCAGCACATCAGGGTCCTGCCAGGTCAGTGACGGAGCACGTCGGTCAGCAGCCAGAACCCGTCCAATAGCTTGGGACTGCTCAGTTACCCTCTCAGTCATTTTTGGTTTAGAGCCCCAGCGCGTGGAACAATCCTGTTCCAGCAGGTAAAAGGGTCAGTATTATTTTTTATTATTATTTTTTACTAATTGTTCAGCTCCTTTTGTATAAGTACACAAATTATTTATTAAGGTGTACACATTTATTTATTTTAATATTAATGTGTTTAAATAAAATACAAAATCAAATGGACATAAATAAAGAACATTTAAGGGCTTTATTATTCATTCATTTGTTCAACAGTTTAATTATTCTGTCTCAGAGTCTAAATATGAAACATGCCGTGATGAGGGAATGTTCCGGGAGTTGGAGTTCTTGGTGAGCTCTCAGCGACGCTCGCTTCTTCTGCCAGCTGTGGGGAAAAGTACCACCGATCAAGCGCATACACCCAGAGCTCGTTCTGTGTTCTGTCGTTGCTTCTTTATTGAATTCGCCACAGCCGGATGTAGGTTGTGTCTGAAACTATTTAACCACTGCCATCCATCGTCTCTCACGGCTGGCTTTCTCTTCGCGGCGTTATCTGTGGTACTGCAGGTTCATTTCCTCGTTCAGATTCCCGTCCTGGAGTACAGAGCGAAGACCCTCAGCGGGACTGGCTGCAGTGGGGCTGTCTGGAAGAACATGGTTTCCAAACATTTGATATCTAGTTTCCACTGCGGCGGAATGAAGTGGACCGTCAGTGACGTGTACGGAGTCAGATCAGTACCTGACCACATGTCGGTTGTCGCTCTCTTGATCAAACACTGAACCTCAGCTCGAACATTATCACACGTCTCAGGCACCGCTGTCCTGGAGTACGTGTGGCTCGGGAGCTGGTATTGAGAGTTCAGGGTTTGGAGCACTTCTCTGGAAGATGACTTTTCCACTGTGCTGAACGGCAGCAGACCCGTCACGATATATCGGGGTACACCGGTAGTGCACTCTCGCCATTCCGCGCTGTCACGTTTGTGCTTTGTACATTTCGCGAAAGCACTTGTGATTGTCGATTGATTCGACGAACTGTCTTCTCTACAGGTCGGACCCAGTTTAGCATCATGAGCTGGATGATGTATCCTGAGATGTGCTGTAGTATTCCCACCCTTGGTGCTGATCCGTGTTCGTCTGGTTGGAAACCAAAATATTGCCAAACTGGCGCAGTGACACCCTTCTTCTGTACCATCTCGTCCATCGCGATATTTGATAATATCGTTTATCGTCCCAAGACTAGTCTACACTGCTGATATTCAGAACAGTGCTCTTTGATGTTCCAGCTAGCTCCAGTGTTTGGTTCTGTTAAACTGATGAACTGTCTTATTGTACATGTTGGTGGATTACTAATGTCTGATGAAGACCTGAACAGTAAGTTCAAACGGCGGTTCAGTTTGTCATGTTAGTTGGAGGCTGCTCTCTCAGTTAGCTTAAACCTTTTAAAGGGGAAGACTGACCTTCAGCATATCATTCTAAAAAATGGCGAACCGTAATTTAGTTCAGGATTTTACAGGACATACAGGGACTTCAGTTCCACCTTCACTGGGCGTGTTAGGTGGAAGATCCTGAATACAGGTGGGGTAGTGGCGTTTGGGAAAAGGGAAAAACTGCAGGTGCTTTTGTTTCTAGCCTGTAGGCTGTTCGGTTTCCTGGCTGTAGGTGCTGGTTTACTTCAGTTATGGACCAGACCCTTCACTCCACTAAGTTTCAGACAGAACCTAAATAACACAGTGTACGGCGTTCAGCTCCATCATCATTAAATTTAGTGAAGGGAGCCCACACTTCTGAACGTCTTACCCCTACTGACCAGTCTGGAACAGGTAGCAGCTCAATACCAGTCCTCCATACCTGTTCCTAGTGTTCACCTTAATAAAAAAGAAAGAAAGAACAAAAGGAGGGAGATACGGAGGAAAAGGAAAGACAAGGTGAGTAGTATCTATCTATCTATCCATTCATCTATCCATCTATCTTGCATCATCTTATCTCAAGTTAGGAAATAACAGTCAAAGTTGACAGTCAAACTACTGTGCCTGTTACCTAGCAACTGACCATGATGTGAAAACGCCAACTAAATGTGTGTGCTGAGTTAAGAATACTGTGAGAGCGCCCCTCACTGGTTCTCATTATTCCCCACCACCACAGTAATGTTTAATCATCATCATTAACAATAGTCAGTATATTAATGAGGGATGATGTAGAATATGTTTGGACTAGTTAAGATGACCGTGTGTTTGATTAAACTAACCACAGTGCTGAACAGGGTGTGGTCTGACCTTAACGGTGGTCTGACAGAGAGAAAGGATAGAGAGAAACGGGGAGAGAGAGAGAGAAGGAGAGCGAGTGGGAAAGAGCAAGAGAGAGACAGACAGATAGAGAGAGAGAGCGAGAGAGAGACAGAGAGAGAGACCATAGGAATACAGAAGATCACAGTACCAGCTCCAGACTTCGGTTACCCCCGGTGATGAACACTGGTTATGGTTTTGATGATGTAATGGCTCCCTCTGTTTACACTAGTAAATAATATATACACTAGTAAATGAACTCTGTACATGTGCTTCCTCTAATCTCTCTAAACTGTATAAACTGAGATAAGGCCTACAGACTACCGTTTAGGAGAGTTCAGATCCACACCTCCTCCTTTTCACACAGGAGGCTTTCCCAGTGTACCCTGATACCCTGACCCAAAGAGGAGAACTGTGTAATAGGAGGTTCTAGATTAAGGTATGTAGGCAGTTTTGCAGGTTTGTGTATTTAAGCTGTTTATTAATCTAGTTATAAACTACAGAATCAGTTTTATGGAGTGATGCCCCTCATCAGCTTCCGGACTGCATCACGTCGGTCTTGTTCCTGCTGATTTGTGCTGATGAAAGTTTGTGCTGTTTTAATTTGAGCAGTTATTGATCAGTAGTGTTTAGACGAGTGACGTCAGTGCTTAATAAAATATGATTAGCACATGTGGTCTAAATGACAGTAATGTTTATATTCCTCCACTGTGTGTAATATCACACTAACCCTGCTGCTGGATTCAGGTAGTAAAGGTGTTTAACAGTTCAGTGGGATTTTAATCATCACTCTTAATCAGCTCTTCTGTTCAGTGCAGTTATGAACCTCTCCAGGTCGATCCCGGATGAAGAGAAAAAGACATGCTGCTGTAACACGTGCAGAATGTGGTTGATTGTCCTGCTGAAATAATCCAGACCTTCCCTGAAATAGACGCCGTCTGGAAAACCTAGAAGCCCTTGTTCCCAGTAGTAAATATGAGTTTAGAATTTAGGAGTGGGAAAACTGGACTCCCGTTTCAGACACCACTTGAACCCAGAATCAGTATCTACCACTGTGTTGTACCATTGTACACAGAGGCAGGACCATCTTCAGAAGCCCTGAACACTTTGGCTGAGTGCCAAATATCTACTTACCCGCTTCACAGTGCCCTATGTGAGGTATGGAATTTGGACTTCTACACAGAAACAGTGCTGGTGAGAATGTTGGGCATGTGTCTGAATATCAGACGTGTCTGTGTTGGGTATGTTATACAGTGTTGGGTGCTGGATAGGTTATTGTAAGAGCTATGAAGTGCATTACATAGTGAGGAGGGCGTTTGAGAGTCAGTCTAAGTGATGATGAAATAAGAGTCAGTGTGTGATGCGGTTCAGCTGGAGAGATCAGATACTTTAAAGAACCAAAAATACATACAACTGATCTTAAATCTTATTATTTTAACAAATATTAATAAAAGATTTATAGTTTGATAAGGTAAAAAATCTTACACCAAGTGCCAGTCCATACCAAAGAACCTACAAATTTATGACCAGAAGCATGTGCACTTTTTATTTTCTGATTAGAAGTTCACTGTGGTGATTTAACAGACCAAAAATTAAATACACAGTTCTCAGAAACAGGATTAGCTCATTACAGGCCATGCCCCTAGGTCCAGGATAAGCCTAATCATAGAGTAAAAAGAATTTAATAGTCAAAATTGGTATTTAATGTGTGAGAAACAACTTTCAACATGAGTAGCAGAAGGACTGGAATTATAAATAGAATATATTAATAATAAAAATATATTTTCAATATAAAACTCCTCTGAGTGCCTCATTAAAGATGTTTATAAGACATAAAATAACAGATTTACATGATGGTTTGTATTGTACTTAATGTTTACTTCAAAACAGATTAAAAGCTTTAACTTTAATGTAAACAAACTCAGGTTTTATTCTGCCCTCTAGTGGAGTATAGAGTTCAGATGTCTAATGGCTCTTAAATACTGAGGACAAAGTTATTATTCTTACAAAACTGTAAAATTGACGAATCAAATATCTTCTTTACTGCTCGTTTTTAGTTTTACTTGGCCAGTGAAAGTGTAGAAGTTTGGACTCCAGACTTAATCATGCTGCATTATTAACACTTAAGTGACTATTAACTACAGAGAACTTAGATGACAAAGAACATTATAAGATTAAGTAATTTCAATATGGTATGAATAAAGAATAATGTGTTACTGTGTCCTACTGATCAGGAATATAAGGAGCAATAAAAATAACCAAGAGTTCTACAACTGTAGTGATAATCACTTTAGATTTAAAATAAAAATCTAAATATAAAATTACTTAAGTTAAAATAAATATGATGTTTATAAAAAATATTCTAGTTATTTCTTTTAGCTCCTTTTCAGGATTCATTTTTGATAATGATTTGCAATCACAATTTGTAACACTACATAATTTAAAATAATAAAATTTATTATAAAATGAGAAACTGTATTTCAGTGTTCAGTGGTATAATTAACATTTTCTCTACAAACTGCAGATGAAATAGTTTGATAATAGGTAATGATGGTACTTTTTATGTTATCCAAAGCTCATAATGATACATTTGTACCTACTAGGTGTAACTTGGAGAGAACTTGGAGGTTTCGTCAGTTATATCATTCAAAATCTCAGAAAATCATATTTACTGAAATAAACGTGTTTTACTGCTTATAACTACTGTGCTCTGTATCCTGCAGTACCACTCTGAGCTCGGTTCTGATATCTAGAACTTATAATACTAGAGCAGAAGATGGTGTGTGGATTGTACATTAATTTAATTAATAACTATGATTAAGTTATAAAGAGACTTTGATCTACAGTCACCTGATCAACATGACAAGCCTGCTGCACTGACCACACAGCACTGCTGACCAAACTACTGACCACACATCACTGCTGACCCACCTACTGACCACACATCACTGCTGATCCAACTACTGACCACACAGCACAGCTGATCCAACTACTGACCACACAGCACTGCTGACCCTTCTACTGACCACACAGCACTACTGATCCAACTACTGACCACACAGCACTGCTGACCCTTCTACTGACCACACAGCACTGCTGACCCAACTACTGACCACACATCACTGCTGACCCTTCTACTGACCATACAGCACTGCTGACCCAACTACTGACCACACAGCACTGCTGACCAAACCACTGACCACACAGCACTGCTGACCACATAGCACTGCTGACCCACCTACTGACCACACAGCACTGCTAACCCACCTACTGACCACACAGCACTGCAGATTAAGAATGACCTGTTCTGAACTCTAGTACAAGCATGTTAAGGGTTTTAGGATTGAGAAATGGTGGAGCTGACTGAACGTCGTTGATGAATCAGCTTGTGAAGGGCAGGCTGGATGGATTCCTGCTGTGAATGATTCTAATTATAATGAATCTGTATGATGAGCTCTTCCTGAAGTGCTGGATCTTCTAAATACAGGTCTGTGGTTCACTAAATGTATCTGTGTTACAGCAGCTCCATCACAGAGACCTGCAGACCTGGTCTGTAGTTCTGTAGGTGTAGTTCTGTTGTTAGAGTCTGATACTAGTTCTAGTTACTAGTCAGTCTAGACTCTAGATAGTGAAGTGTGAAATGGGTTTGTAGGTGTTAAATAAAAATGGTACAACATTTTAATATTTGTGTAGAATTAAATACTTTAAATATTGAAGTATTGCATTGAAGATTGAAGACTGAAGATTGAAGATGCGATGATGTGTTGGTGTTGAAGAGATGACTCTGTCAATACTGTCTTGGTCGAATAGATAATACTTTTTATTTATTGGACAGCATTCAGGCAACGTTGCTTGTGAGGAACACCGCGTCTAATATGGTGACTCCTCCCTAAACAGACAACTGGCCAGGTTTTTATAGCCTGGACACACACATGGACACGTATCCTTTGAGCTTTGACCCCTATGTTAACTTCTCGGAAAGAGAGAGATTTCCTGAACCCTATAACACCATACATTTAACAACATATAGCAAAACATCTAAATCTTATCTCTACAGTTGAGGGTTTACTTTCCTTGACCCCTACCAGCCTCATTCACCTCTGGGCCCCTCTGAGCGGAACATTCCATTCTATGCACTCTATGCATGTGAACTTTCAGATACATCAATATAAACTAAACATTTTAGACTTTGAGAATTTTAACAACATCCGTCATAGAAAATTAATACATGTAATTACAAACACACTGTCTAAAGCCTGAGATCCTGTTTGATAAAAGTATGTGTAGAGTGTTCTAGATTGTTTCTCAGATTTTCCACTATTTTACCATCAACATTAAACTCACATAGACACATACAGAGCTGCTGGTGGTTTCTGGAGTCTGTATGTCTCTACAGTTAGCTCCTCCACATCAAACTCTGAATGAAAAAGTCAGTGGAGTTCCTCTTTACGTGTAGAGAGTCTGAACTGGTGCTGTACAGCTGCAGTATCAGTTTGAGCCTGAAAGCCTGCTAGAACAAGAAATCATTACAGTGTCCTGTCATAATGAGAAACCGAGTGAACAGCTGGACAATCAAATCTGTCTTCACGAATAGTTTTACTGTTTAAATGTAGTAACATATTAATATTTATATACTAAAATAGATTTTAGTAAAATTCTACTAATATTGTAATTATTATTAGTAGTAGCAGAAGCAGTAGTAATAGTAGTAGTAGTGGTAAAAGTAAAAAAAAAACAAATAATTACCCCTAAATATTACTTAAAGTTCAGTATATATATATATATATATATATATATATATATATATATATATATATATATATATATATATATATATATATGTTATAAAACAGACACTTACATTATAAATACTTGAGGCTACAAGAGGCTTGATGGAGGTTTCCAGTTGATGGAGGTTTGATAGAGGTTTGCAGTTGATAGACGCTTGATGGAGGTTTGTAGTTGATGGAGGCTTGATTGAGGTTTGCAGTTGATGGAGGTTAGCAGTTGATAAAAGTTTGCCTGGTCTTGTTATGATTGGACATCAGATACATGTCTAATGTGGGTAAAAATGGTCCAACTGTTTTTTTTTTTCTGTGTAAGGAAAAGGAAGCTGCAGCAAGTTTATCATTCAGTCTAAACTCCAGTAGAGGAGCTGAGTGTGTGTACAGATGTGTAGTATAATAAACTGATCTACTGGGAGAAACTACAGTAATAAAATAGAGATCATGTGATCAGATATGACATTTACGGCATTTAGCTGACGCTCTTATCCAGAGCGACTTACAGCAGTATTCATATTACAGGTGGGCCAATGTAGTGTTAGGAGTCTTGCCCAAGGACTCTTATTGGTATAGCACAGCATAGTTACCTAGAGTGGGATTCAAACCCCAGTCTCCCACATGTGGTGGTGGCTCGCTGATGGGTAGTGGTATTATCCACTGAGCTACACCAACCACCATGAGCTGATGTGTCTCTGATGTAGAACTGGATCTCCTGATGAAGACGGAGCTGAACTTTTCTAACTGAAGACTCTGAAAGACTCTGAAGACTGAGCTCAGAAACAGGTAACTCTGCTCTCAGCTTTATGGTGGAGATGATGACTGAGTTTACTGCTTGTGTGTTTGACTTTAATGTGGAACAGACTCTCAGACTGAACTGAGAGGGGAGGTGGTGTGATCAGGTGGTGAAGTGTCTACATAGGAATATAGTATCAGCACTTCCTTGTTGTGTTCTGTTGTTGTTCTTTCTTCATCTTTAGAATGTTCCACACTGTGTGTGGTGCTGTGTGCGGCTCCTGAAGGTGTAGTGCTGAGACTGTGTGAGGTTTAATACCGTGTGTAAGTGTTCAGAGATGTTCTGTGATGGTGGTAGAGTTACTGGAGGGACATTATTGACCTCTGACTGATTTAATATTACACTTTATGGAACAACAGTTGTTTCTGTAGAGCAGCACAGATCAGACTGAATCAGACTCTGTGTGGATCCTGACTCTGTCATTTCAAACAGATACTGACAGTGTGGAGTATCTTAAAGCTCCAGTGAGAGGTGGACTGCAGACTGTCTACATGTGTATCCGTGTGTGTGTCCTTCTTGGAATAATCAATCCCAGAATTCTGTTCAGTGAGTCTGTAGTACTGCAGCTCGTTTACGACTCTGACTGTGCAGCTGAAGGTCCTTTCAGGTTAACATGCTGTCCAATAGGTCCAATTCCAATGATGCCTGCACCTCTCTCTCTCTCCCTCCTTCTCTCTCTCTTTCTCTTTCACACAAACACACACACACACCTACCCCTAAACCTAACCCTAACCTTAACATCAGTATTCAAAAGACTCATTTGTTTGGATTATTAGATATTCCAAAACAATGCTATTAATTATTAAAACAATGTGATTAAGTTCAGGACCAAAATGTCCTCACTTTACCAAAAATCTTACTGTCCTCACAAATATACCACTGACTTTGCATCAATTTATTTTGAATTTGCACGAGACCTTCAATCTTATGAAAGTAGATTGATGCTTAAGCCAATGTGTATATAGCTATTAGACAACTCCCACTCAAACACCTTCTACATAAGTGAAAGAATAGCGACTATTACGATCATATATTGTAAAAATTGCTTGAGGTGCAAACAGGAAACACAGAAGAACATCTACAGATCGACTGTGATGAAGCAGAGAGAACTGATTTCATCATGTGTGACGCTTTGACACATTTTTGTTGTGTTAGGCATTTTAGATTGTAATCCACATTTCATATCCAAAAGTCAGAAATTTAGTGTAAACAAATAATTATTTATAACAGCAGTAAATGTTTTTATTCTACCATTCAAATTCACAATTTATGTTCAACCATGTTCAAATTAACTTTGATATAACAGTCAAAACTAAACATTAAAATGAATATGATGATTGCTGTTAAACAATAGGTCATAACAACGTGAAGCATATTTTATCCTGTAGATAGTTGTGAGTGTAAGGTTAGGTTGAAAAGGTGCTGTTTCCCATTTTCTCTTTCTAGCTATTAATTCTCTCTGATAATGCAGTTTCTAATGTATTATTGATGTAAACTCTCATGGCACTTAAATACTGACTTAAAATTTTTAGAAA
This sequence comes from Prochilodus magdalenae, assembly GCA_024036415.1. NCBI lineage: Eukaryota > Metazoa > Chordata > Actinopteri > Characiformes > Prochilodontidae > Prochilodus > Prochilodus magdalenae. The sequence goes on along the minus strand of JAMWET010004627.1, from coordinate 20,841 downwards.
ACTGCTAAATTTACTAATGAAACATCTTGTTTTACTTCAGTTTTGGTTTCAGGAAAAGTCGTTTCAGGTTAACATGCTGTCCAACAACACAGAAAACAATGAAGTCTGCAACCCTCTCTCTTTCTCCCTCTGTGTCTCTCTCTCCCGATCTATGTAACACACACACACTCCAGGTAAAGTGTACTCAAAAAAGTTAAATCAGTTGTTACTTTTATCTTTGGGTTTGAACCTGAACTGAAGCCACAGGCTGTGAATCACCACTACCAACCATACTTACACCCCACCACCTCTCTCCCTCTCTCTCTCTCTCTCTCTCTCAATCCCATACAGACATACACATACTTGTTCTCTAACTCCTTCTAATTTCATATAAACAGCTTTTATTCGTTACATTTATTCAACTTTATCAACCCATTGAGCACGATCTGCAATTGGGAAAACTGGCAAGAGGAGGAAGGTAACAAAGCCCAAATGCAAAAAAGCCCAATAAGGTCCATTAAAAATTCTGGATGATGCATGAAGTTCTAGTATAAATCACCCTGTCACACATCCGGGTTTCCCCTCGATCTCCGATCTCCCGAACTCCACCTCCCAGAATCCACCGCCAGATGACATCACTGTCACACGTCCGTCACCACCCAGTCTCCTCCCTTTTTTCCATTTGTCACTGCCAGAATTCTGATTACGTACTGTTTGCTTATATACCCTTGGTTTTCCACTCACACTTCACAAAGTATTCCCACACCTGTAGCATACAGAGTGTTCTATCTTTGTGATTCCTGCTCTGATCTTCTGGCTATGACTCTCTTTGATTTCTGGTTTTCTCTTCTCTGATTTTCCTTCTGGTTTTGTTTGCTGGTCTGATTGCTTGTTTGGTTTTTGACTCTTAATTTACTTCCTGGTTTATGACTCTGCCTGCGTCCTGTGCTATGCTTGCCTGTATTCAGTTATTGAGCCTGACTGCTAACCTATCAATAAAACCCAGCTCTGCTTTTAGCTCTGCCTGTCATTCTGACTTTAACCCCTTAATAAAAAATATGTAATTAGAAATAATTTGTAAAGAAATACATTTACTTTTTCACTGTTAGTACATATTTAAGTGTGTACTTTTATACTTCTACTTAAAAATGTAAGTCATTCTGCAACTTTTAATTTTTTACTTATATTACTTGTTTTACTTAACTGAGGAAAAAAAATGCGGTACACGTGAGATCCTCATTATATTGTAGGATTTCGTAGACACTTGCCAGGCACGGCATGACTAGCTCAAACAAATGAGATTAAGGAAGATTTGCTGTGCAAATTCTACTCTAATCTAGCACAGCACTCCATTGAAACCAAGGACACTTAACACCATACTGTAGACATCAGGACAGTAAGTTTAATAAAACAGAAAGTAAAGAACAAACGAGAGTGGGACTGAATGATTATCCAGAGTTTAAAAATCTAGGTGAGGCCAGTCATTCTCTGAGTAGAGAGTTTAGGGCCATTTCTACCTTTTGTGTTACATACTGAGGAACTCATCTTCTGCATTTAACCCGTCCGTGTACTGAACCTCCACACAAACACTCACAACAACATGCAAACTTACACTATAGCATTAACTTTCACCTATAACCATTTTATATTAACACAGTAAAGTCAGTAAAAAAGTAAAAAAGTAAACAGTAAAAAAGGCTACAGTGCCTCTTTAGCTCAAATTACCTACTCTGTACTGGTTATTAAAATGAATGTAGAGAAAGTACTTCTTTCAAAATTAGCTCAACTAAAAGAACTACACTTTATTTTACACCAAAAATATCCTTAGAGGTAAAACTGCACTCAGTTATAGTTACAAGAGTAAATATTATTTATTACTACATTCTGTTCATTTGCTTTAGTTATTTTTGTTAATCTTACATATTGGTTCCAAGATAAAGAGACAGATTCTAATAATCTAATTTCACCTAAGTTAACATTACTAGGCTAGTTACGTTGTATTTTACCTCATATCTTGTAGCTGGAAAACCATTACATTATGAAAAGTTAGCTGATACCATGTAGTAATTTGCTAAACAATCCTCTATTTTTCAATTAAATCCATATAAGTAGAATGTAGAATGAACTGATGCTTCAGTTTGTTAGAGCTCCTTGTCCTTGTCCTTCCATCTGGTTTAAAGTTAAAACCTCCCTTTACCTACCTGCTTCTTTTTTGTAGCACACCTTTGTTTTTTCTTTGATCTGAATAAATTGGACTATTCTTCTTCTTCTTCTTCTTTTTCTTCTTCTTCTTCTTCTTCTTCTTCTTCTTCTTATTATTATTATTATTATTACTACTTTTCTTCCTCTTCTTCTTCTTCTTCTTATTATTATTATTATAAGCAGTAGCAGCTCAACTAGTTTTTTGGGGAAAAGAAGAAATCCATTCCACCTGAACTTGAGCTAAAGTCAAAGAATATTTTGTCTCTTATCTGTAGGGTCTGTAGGTCCCTAAATGAATACTTAATAGTAGAATTATAAAACATTACATTGTTTTAACATTTATTCTCACATAACAATGAATAAAAGTAGTTTATATGCCACAGCAGTTAACTGATTTAAGTGCTTAGGTTATCTTTACTGATAAAGGATATAGCACATCGCACTATTTTGCTAGCTTCCAAAAAAGGAGGACAAGAAGAATGAGAAATACAATGATTATTTTTCTTTTTTAAAATTATGTATGTGTGTATATATATTCTCCAAAAAAAGAAAGAAATGTAATGATGTAATATGTATGAATGGTTCAGCTCAGTTAAAATCTTATCTGTAGCTCCTTGTGCATGAAAAAATGCAAGATATTGTATCGCTTAAGAGTGAACTGAATCACAACTCCAATTGTTTTTCCTCTTTTAAAACTGTTTTTGCACACTTGTGACCTGAATTCTACATTTAAAGTTAGAACTGTCATGCTCATAGAGAATGACTAGCATAGCACTGAATATATGGATCACTGGAGTTGATGAGACCAAAATGAGAAATTTTGGTCAGAAAACCTTTAAAAGAAACACCAATTTCTCCCAAAGTTGCAAAAACACACTCACTCCCTTACTGTAATATGTCTTAAATCACTTTAAACACTTCAATTTGGTTTGTGAAAGAGAAGTAGCTGCAAGCTGTAGTTCTAGCTGTAGTGTGTTATTTTCCACTTCTAAAAAACAACCGGTTATGGCTAGTTTAAAAACCCTGCAGTGCCCTCTACAGGAATATTTTATGAACTACTCTAATTTAAGAAGCAGTATAAAAACTTCCTTTTAAGGTGATTTGGTAGCTAAAACTACATGACTAACAACAACAAAAAGAAAGATACTGCAGGTTCTTTGTTTATAGCCAGATAATTACTCACAGGGTATGTACACAGAAACGTAAAATAGCTGTACATAGTATATTTACTTGGTTTGAAAATTGTACTACCTTACTATGTTGATCTGATTTCTCTGTCTGAGGAAAGGTCCGAAAACTTGACAACACCTGTTTTATGTTGCTATTTTGGGATGCATTTCAAAATATACTTTTAAAAGACTCAAATCTTTTCAATGCACAAAACATACTAGAAAGCATCAGCACATGCTTAATAATTAACTATTCAAGGAGTTAGGAGAAGTTTTAGTGTGTAAAGGGCGCAAGCCTAAGCTAAACTCCCATGATCTCTAATCTCCCATGTTACTGCATCACGAATTGTCATTTAGTGATAGAGCCACTTAGTTGTATCAATGTAGCATACCTTTATCAATCACTACAATTCAGAGTTATATTTGCAAATGCATTTACTGTAGCTTCTCTGGGCTCAAAACAATCTGTGATGGACCATCGCACAATGAAAATGTGTACTGTGGTCAGATGAGTCAATATTCAGATCTTTTTTTGGAAGTACACTATGTGCATAAAGACAACGACGAAAAGGAACGGCCAGACTGTTACCAGCAACAAGCCCAAAGTCCAGCGTCTATCATGGCATGGGTACAGTGTGTCATTGCCCTTGGCAAAAGTCATTTACACTTCTATGATGGTAGCACTAATGCAAAAAAGCACATTGAAAAATTAGATCACCATATGCTGCCTTCAAGAAGATGTCTTTTTCGGGACATCCTGCATTTTTCAACAAGACAATGCAAAACCACATGCTGGTCTGCCTGCAATCCATCCCCAGCAAAGAATGCAACCATGACTACCCCATATCCTTGCAACCTGAAGACGTGATTGCAGGAAAAATGGGACAAAATAACACCTGAAACACTTCTTCTGTTCATCTTTAACACCAACACTTACTTTAAGTTTTATAGACATGGCAACAGTGGTAAATGCTTTACCATACCAACTTTTTGTTAAATGTGTTAGGGGCCTAAAATGCATGAATGTATGTACACCAATCAGCCATAACATTAAAACCACCTCAATGTATCTACAATCTTTGTCCATTTTATCAGCTCCACTGACCATATCTGCGCACCTTGTAGTTCAACAAAATAGACTGTAGTCCATCTGGTTTTCTGCATACTTATTAGCCCCCATTACCTTTTTAGTGGTCAGGACCCCCACAGAGCAGGTATTATGTGGGTGATGGATCATTCTCAGCACTACAGTGACAATGGCGTGGTGCTGGTGTGAGTGGATCAGACACAGCAGTGGTGGTGGTCCTATGGGGGTCCTGACCATTGAAGAATAGGGTAATAAAGTATACAGAGAAACAGATGGACTACAGTCTGGAACTGCACACCTACAGAGTGTCCTGTATGGTCAGTGGAGGGGATAAGATGGACAGTGAGTGTAGATATAAGACGGTGGTTTGCATGGGTGATGGGTGTATATTAACATATGAAATGAAGCTGACTAGACCAAACTTTAAATATCTTAAGTTTAAAAATGAGCTTTTCCATATTTCCATACTGTGTCAACTTTTTCTGATTTGGGGTTGTATAAATTTGCTCATTTTAATGTAATCAGTGAACATACCATGTTAGATAACTAGGTGTTGATAACTAGTATTTCTGTGCATCGTTTGTACAACTGCTGTGATTTAGCCTTGCATTAGGATGAAAGCTTAGACAGCTGTCCCAGAAGAGGGCCCCAATAAGAGCATTATTGTTTTTACAACAGGAGAAACTTGAAAGGGACTGGTGAATAGTGGATATTTAACTCAATCAGTTGGAATATAATATTCAAATATATATCACTTTTAGAATATGCTAAATTGGTATAATTCACATTGGTTGGGCCCTAGTAATATACAAAGAGAGCAGGCCCACACTTGACACATTCAGTGCATATTTTTCAAGGAAATTTCTTTAAACAACAAATGGTATATTTTTGTACAAACTTACCGGAAAGGAAAAATTCCAACAGAAATAATACTCCTGTAGTACCTGTTTATATTTTTATTTTATATACCAGAACTCCCTATTATACTTTCATCTACTTTAATCTTCATTTACAGCTATACAAGATGGCAAACATTCCACAAGTGTTGCTGCACATTCTTGAAAATTTGGGACAAGAGGGCCTGAAAAGATTTCAGTGGCATCTGATTAATGGTGTGGAAGGTTTCACCCCCATCCCAAAGGCTCTGCTGGAGAACGCAGACAGACCTGATACTGTGGATGAGCTGGTGCAGAGATATAGACACAGTGGAGCAGTAAACATCACACTGGCTACCTTGAAGATGATGAATGAAAACCAACTGTGTGAGGAGCTAAGGACCAAATCTGAAAACGGTAAGGAAGAAGTAATGATTTTGAGAAGAATTTTAAAAATATGGTTATAGACCATAGTAAGGAGGTTTGTGAGATTCAATTTAATGTGTAAGGTGTCCACTTCATTAATTAGTGCAACGTGTCCCTATAATCTTACCGTGCACTTACTACACTGGTGTTCTGCCTATCTTGAAATATTGTCAGGACACTGTTTTGATTTTGCACTGAAGAAATGGTTTAAACTAGAAATGCGCCAAAACGAAAGCAGAAACCAAAATTCAGGACACAGTCAATTGTAAATTGAAAACCATTTGTTAAAAAATAGTTCATGCCTTCATATTTATGCATATGAATAATAAAGATTAATTCAGATTAATTAAGGTAATTCAGATTGGAATTTTTACACTATGCACAGAATACAGAATTTCTGCATCATAAAAATCAGAATGTTTAGTCATTCAGTTCTTTGATTTCCTTTATCTTTAACTCAAGCATATTTTTAAAATAATAAAAAGGGGGGAGATTGGTAAGAAAATGAGTATGTGTTTAGAGAGTTCAGTTCATTGCATTTCTACACTGCATTGTCTTTTGCGTATTACTAGTTTGAAAGACTGAAAGACTGTGTTAAAAACTATAAAAACAGCTTTGTGTTCACTTCAGGTTTGCACTTTTCCTGGTAGCAAAACTAATAGTGGGGCACTATTGTAAATATTTTATTAAAGCTGAAAGAACAAAAATGCTTACATTCAGCATGTTGCCAAGTACCTCTAATTAATGTTTCAAATATAGACATTTTCATTACATACACTATATTGTCAGAAGTATTCACTTATACATCTAAATCACTGAATTCAGATGTTCTAATCATTTCCATGGCCACAGGTTTACAGTTGTGAAATTTCCTCCCTACTAAATATTCCACAGTCCACTGTCAGTGGGATTATAACACAGTGGAAGTCATTGGGAAGGACAGCAGCTCAGCCACAAAGTGTTAGACCACGTACAATGACCACCCGGTGTGGGCAGATGCTGAGGGTCATAGTGCGTAGAGGTCACCAACTTTCTGCAGAGTCACTACAGACCTCCAAATTTCATGTGTCCTTCAGATCAGCTCAGGAACGGTGTGTAGAGCTTCATGGAATGGGTTTCCATGCCCGAGTAGCTGCATCCAAGCCCTACATCACCAAGCTCAATGCAATGTGTCGAATGCAGTGGCGTAAAGCGCCACCGCTGGACTCTAGAGATGTGTTCTCTGGAGTGACCAATCACCCTTCTCCATCTGGCAATCCAATGGACCAGTCTGGATTTGGAATGGTAGAACGGTCCGTGTCTGACTGCATTGTGTTGAATGTAAAATTTGGTGGAGGGAGATTATTATTTTTTTTTACATAAAAAAGGGAACTATATATTAGTATATTAGGGAATATATATATATATTATATATATTATATTATATATAATAATATATATATTATTGCTGTTCATAGTTGTTTCCACTCGGAATGTGGAAACAGATGTATCCTAAATTTCTCATTTTGAGATTTGTTGTAAGCTCATTTAAGGTTAAAATTTAAATGATTTTAGTAAGCCAACTTTTCTCACTATTGAGATAATTTTGCTTACTAAAATCACTAATAACAAAAATAATCTTAAACTTACAACGATCTCAAAATGAGAAATATAAAATTAATAAGAATAATATGGGCAATATTTATTTAGCTACACATACAAAGGCTGTCTCTCAGTATGGCGTTGGGCCACCATTGGCTAACCCAACATGCCAGATGTCTCGGTATGGGGTTGTAGAGGTTCCTAGTGGTGTCCTGTGATAATCCATCTCATGCAGCTTGAACATCCTCACACAGCTCCTGCAGATGGTGCGGTAGGGGTGGTGGTGGAGTGACATTTGTTGGTCGTTTTCACCAAGACTAAAGTGGAACTCGTCACTGAAGATGACCCGCTGCCATCACTCCATGTCACTCCATGACAGCCTGGTACGACACCACTGCAGTCTTTGGTGACTTTGACGTGGTGTTAAGGACAGTCATGGTAACGGCCTGTGTACATCAGAGATGGCCACAAAATCCCAAAAGTCACAAAATACAAGTCCAAGTCAAGTCACAAGTCTATAGGTTAGAGTCCAAGTCAAATCACAAGTCTTTAGGCTAGAGTCCAGGTCAAGTCATGAGTCTTTTTACATTTTTTTACATTTAGCATATATAGTAACTGTAGCATTAAAAAAGTGTAGATTAAACAACACAACAGATTAATTTTGTGTGCAAAACACAACTGTATTTTTTACAGTACAGCATTTCTTTTTTTTTTTTTTTGTTTAAATTATACATATTTCCTTACAATATTCACACACAAAAAATGACATGCCTTACATCTCTCAAACAGAACAAACTAGAAGCAATCACTTTATGTTTCGGCACCATACTCTTCCTCAGACACTTCCTGTTTCCGGCCAGCTTAAGGGGTTAATGCTGTATGTTATATAGCTGGAATGATGGCTAAACGGCTAAGTGGCTAGCACAAACCTATCCAGGTGTGTTTTCAGATGCCGTATGAAGTCTGATGTGGTCAATCCAGTTCCTTTAATTTGTTTCCCACACTCTCTGCATGTCGCCACTCTTCTGTTATATGCTAGGATTTTGAATTCTCTGTAACCAAAGGCTACCACATACGGCGCTCCCGCCGAAGCCATGCTACAGCGTTGTGTTAACACTTGGCGCCGCTCACTGATATCGCGCAAGCGCTGAAGTCGGATGTTGTGATTCGTCACAAAAAAGGGGGCCGTGCAACGAAATAAAGTATACATACACATAGTAATATTTTTTCTGTAACTTCCGCACACCGTGCCTGGATGGTTTTGGAAAGAAACTTGATAGTCATGTGTTATTTTGGACCAAGTCCGAGTCGAGTCGGGAGTCATTATAGACGAGTTACAAGTCAAGTCTGAAGTCTATTTATACAACTCAAGTGCAACTCGAACTCGAGTCGCTAACTCGAGTGCCTATCTCCGGTGTGCATGTAGTTCTGCGTGGTGCAGCCATCTGCCAATGGTGCTGCACTAACAGGATGACTCATGGAGGACACCACTGTCTGCTGGATGTCCACAATCATGGCTGTTGGGTCAGTCAGGTACAGAGATAAGATCCGTCCATCACATGTGCGGATGAGTGTGAAACTTGAGTCATTTGCATCTTTCACAATGTCAGACCTACCCACCAAGTTTAATACCTTTCAGTTGTTTCCTTCTGGGTGCTGCTATTTGTGCAACTGTTTTGACAATGAGTGTACAATAGGGTGTGCTTTGGTGTGTGGTAAACTGTCTCCAGCAGTACTGGTTCTTGAACTTTCAAAAAAATAGCTAAATATTTGAAAGACAGAACACTTAGGGGTATGTTTTTGCAATTGAACAAGGTCCTGTATGGTAGAGGTAGTTCTGTGGGCCAGTTTAAATGGAAATGGTCTCAGTCCGTGTGTCTGACAGATATTGAGCATTGTGTTTGAACACTTTACTTTATGTTGTGATTCCCAACTATATAATAAATTCTAAAAACAGATGTTTTATTTTATGTATTTCTTGTTTTCTACTTCTTATACAGTACTTACAGACAGAATTGAAGAGAAAACTGATAAGAGTGCCACAGCCTCCTCCATTACAGCTCAGACTGAAGACTCAGTTGGTGCTCTTATTTCAGGTAAGCACATCACATTTTCATTATCATCTTCACCGACTAAACCTAATCATAAGAATTTAAGAATTGTAAATGCAGTTTTTAATTAAAAGCGAAATATAATTGATGACCAATCTTAATCCCTGTCTCAGAAACCGTAACCGAAACCTTAACCTGTTTGAATGTTTACCAGTTGTACTAGTCACTGTGTATTTCCTTCCACTGTGCTGTACCAAAAGAGACAATGAATACATTTTATATTTGAAATGTATAGACCATATTAAAAAGGTGTATTATGAACAATAGAAACGCTGTACTATTAAGTTTTATTAGTGAAAATTACTACATTTCTTGTGTCTTTCTGATCTATTCTACTATGTAGAGGAAATCTGATTATTACAGTTATTATAATTCATATGATTAATATTTTGTTTTCTTCTATTTTTTTAACAGCAAAAGAGAACGGAGCTATACAAAACACAGTGAAAAGAAAGTTTATTGGAAAATTTGCAAAGATGTATGACCGGACTTCACAGGAATGTAGTAATTTGCTTCTTAAAGACATTTACACCGAACTCTATGTGACTGAAGGCCACACAGGAGGAGTAAACCCTGAGCATGAAGTGAGACAGGTAGAGGGTATTTATCCCAAAACAGAGGAAAAACCCATCAAATTCAGCAACATTTTTAAAACACACTCTGATCAAAATATGCTTGGAACTAAAATACTTACACTGGGAATAGCAGGAGTGGGAAAAACAGCCTCGGTACACAAGTTTATTCTAGACTGGGCTGAGGAAAAATGCAACCAGGATATAGATTTTATTCTGTTCCTTCCCTTTCGGGAACTGAACTTAATAAAAGAGGAACAGTACAGCCTCTGGACACTTCTACTTTACTTCCATGATGAGTTGCGTACTGCAGATGTAGCAGAGATCTTGAATGACACGTGTAAGGTGGCTCTCTTATTAGATGGACTGGATGAAAGTAAACTTAATCTAGACTTTAATCGAAAGAAACTATCTGATGTAACAGAGAAGACCACTGTTGATAAACTAATAATAAACCTTATCAAAGGAGAGCTACTTCCCTATGCTCTTATCTGGATAACCTCCCGACCAGCAGCAGCCAAACAGATTCCACACAACTACTTTCAGACGGAAATACGTGGATTTAATGACCCACAGAAAGAAGAGTACTTCAGGAAGAGAATCAGAGATCAGGATCAAGCCAGCAGAATCATTTCCCACATCAAGACAGCTAGGAGTCTTCATATCCTGTGTCACATACCAGTCTTCTGTTCAGTCTCAGCCACTGTGCTTCAGGAAATGTTGAAAGATGATAAAGACATGAACGATGCTCCCACGACTCTCACGGAAATGTACACACGTTTCCTGCTGTTTCACACGAGGCAAACAAGAGAGAAATACAGAGCAATGCAAAATGAAGACAGCGGAGTTCAACCATCTGATACAGACAGACTAGGAGTAGAGGCCATACTGAAGCTTGGACAATTAGCCTTTCTTCAGCTACAGAAGGGACAGCTTATATTCTATGAGAATGATCTGAAAGAATGTGGCATTGATGTTGAAGAAGCTGTAGTGTACTCTGGAGTCTGTACACAAATCTTCATAAAGGACGAGAAGATCTTCAGCTTTGTTCATTTGAGTTTCCAGGAGTTTCTTGCAGCTGTGTTTGTGTTCCTCACATTTAGAGACATAGGGAACCCACTGCTTCAAACCACACTGGAGAAAATAAAGTGGAGGTTTAAACATAAACAGAGTGATCTCCTCATAACAGCAGTCAGTAAAGCCATGAAAAGCGAAAATGGACACTTGGACCTTTTCCTCCGCTTCCTATGTGGTCTCTCTCTGAACACCAATCAGAGGCTTCTCAAGAGTCTGCAGCCAGAAATGGACATCAAAGAAGAGAGTCTAGAGGATGCTGTAGCATATATTAAAAGAAAGATTGGAAAGAAAAAATACTCTGAAAAGAGCATAAATCTCTTCCACTGCCTGAGTGAACTAAAAGACAGCTCTCTCACAAGCGAAATCCAGAGGTATCTGAACTCAGGATATCTCTCAACACAGACACTCTCATCTACACAGTGGTCAGCTCTGGTGTTTGTGTTGCTGATGTCAGAAGAGACTCAAGAGAAGTTTGAGCTGAAGAAATACAGACCATCAGACGAAGGACTGATTAGACTTCTGCCAGTGGTGAGAAACACAAGGCGAGCATTGTAAGTATTACAGTATTTTCATTAATGTTTTCCTTCAGTTTATTTTAAAACTATATCCTAATAGCTATATAAAAACAAAGCTCTGAACCCTCATCAGAATCTCATCATCTCAAGCATTAGTCCTTTAACTGCTTAAAGTCGATTATTTAAAAGTACTCAGAATACACACCCTGTCACTGACAGGAGATGGTTTCAGTATGCTGCGTCTCTGCTCCAACCTGGCCAGTCCACAGACACTGAATGCTCTCTTGGAAGAAGTGCTGGAGGCTGGGATAGGAAGTATGTGATGTGATAATTTGGTAATAAGGATGGAAATTGGCGTTTGTGAGAGCAACACTACTGCAGAACATGGCATTGTTGGGCATCTGATAAGCTAAGTTTGACAGCTGCATATTCCAGCACTTATTGTCCAGAGACCTCAGACTCCGCAGTCAGAAATTCATTCAGTTAGCTCATGTCACACACCAAAGGAAAAAAAAAAAAGTTTGTGTACTGGTGGCCAGGCAAGGCATTTTCTTGCTACTGTCTTCATTTGGGAAAACAATCCACTTGAACTGGTCAGTGGCAACAGCTCACAGTTTGTTTCAGTCACGTTTTTGAGTTGTGATTTCAGTTATGATGTTTACCAGCTAACATATAACTGCAGTTTTAGTTAAATAAAATGTGTGTACTGATACTGTTATTTAATCCTTCATAGCTTTAGTAAAGTAGCATTGTTTAAGAAATTCGCCTTTCGTTCTGTTACATACACAACACACACCTGCAGCATATTTCCTTTTAACCTGCTTCTGAAAGCAGCCAGTAACTAAACTGGCCAACCCTCCTTTCCCAATCAGTCATCATACCTGCCCTCACTAGTCCGCAACCTGTTGGCTGCATGCCAGCTATGATTCCGCTCACCTTTTATTATTTTGCAGATCACATGAGACCCACAGGCAAACCCATCTTATATATTCAAATTGCATACTACATATTGTGGTATAACTGACAGTGAGACCTGCGGGCAAATAGGTATACATGTACTAGACAGCATGCCAGCTGTCTAGTACATGTATACCACTTGGCTGCATGCCAGCTATGATTCCGCTCACCTTTTATTATTTTGCAGATCACATGAGACCCACAGGCAAACCCATCTTATATATTCAAATTGCATACTACATATTGTGGTATAACTGACAGTGAGACCTGCGGGCAAATAGGTATACATGTACTAGACAGCATTCTGTAGGTTTAAAGTTTACTCTGTTATGTGCTCCTAAATTTTATTATTTTTTTTAATGTAAAGGTTGGATCACTGTAACCTTAGCGAGGACATTGGTGAAGCATTGGCATCAGTATTGAGTTCTGATATTCCACTGACAGAGCTGGACCTCAGTAACAATGATCTGCATGATGCAGGAGTGGAGAAGCTCTCTGCTGGACTGAAGAGTTCACATTGTAAACTGGCAGCAATCAGGTTAGAATTTCATGGCATTTTGCAATTTTTTTACCACTTTGAAATATGTAACAAATATAAGTGTTAATAAGTATTTTTTTCATTGTGCTATATGTTGCATTTCCTTATCTTTTGCAGACTTTCTACGTGTAAACTCAGTACACAGTCCTGTAATACACTGCAGGCTGTTTTACAAACACAAACATCCTCCCTGAAAGAGTTAGACCTCAGCAACAATGACATGGGGGATTCAGGTGTGGAGGAGCTCTCTGCTGGATTAAAAAGTTCACACTGTAAACTGGAGATACTCAGGTCAGAATTTACATATTTACTGAATCAATCATTTATTTAATTTAATTTTCTTTAAATTCTTTAATTAATAAAATAAAATAGATTTATTTTATGTTTTATAACAATTATAATACTACTATATTATAATTATAATAATTATTTTAAAACATTTTTAAAAATGACATCATATGTCACAAATGAGGCACCTCTGCATTTAGACCTGTATTTAGAAATCTCTCTTTGTTAATAAATCTAATATTTGATGAGAATGAAGAATATGAAACAAGGAATTTGACATCACTATCTCAATATAGAATCTCTCCATAACCTCCAGCTTTCTATGTTCTCTTGTTTGGACACTTCTTTTCAGCTCATTCAGGTTTAGCTCAGGGGATCTTAAAAGCCATGGCAAAAGCTTAAGTTTGTAGTCACTGAATCATTTTTGTGTGGATTTAAATCATTCACCTGGAAGAGCCAACCATGACAAACCATGACAAAGCTTAAGGTGGTAGTATGTAATTGTTGTTTACACACTTACAACCCCCAAATGTTACCATTTTCTTAATTATTGCCTTAATTATGCATTTTATTACCTATTTTTTAAGAGTCATTGGTGGAATTGTGACGATACACACAACACACTGGGTGTTTCTCAGTACCAAGAATGCAAAGAATATGCTTCTGTTCTTGGGAAGAAAGTCGTTTATTTTTTGTTGCTTTCTGAGAACAATTTCTTAAAGACACAAAGACAAAGTATGCATGTACAGGAGTTTAAAATGTGCTGTATATTCACTATCCCACAATAGGCAGTCTGAATCCAACTGATTTCATCAGTATTAAGAGACCATGCAGTAGCAAATGAATTGACTTAAGATAATCTTTTGTCAGAGATTACCTTAAATCAAAAAGTGGTCTCTAATTTCACCTAGATGCCATACATACAATGCCTGTAATTGTCAACCTTTTAAAATACATTTTGTTTACTAATGCAAAAATGACATAATTGTCATATTTACACTGTGTGGCCTAAACATGCTTTACTAATATTTTCTTACACACTTTGTAGTTCAGAGAAAGTTACAAAGAGTATTCAATTCAATTACATTCAATTCATACAAGTTCATTTTTTATTAGTTTGATAAAGATGTATTCCAACAGTTGATTTTTTTAGATCAATACAAGTCTATTCCTGTGTGATCATGTGATCATCCCCTACCCTCATAATGAATACCCTGACCATTAATGAACATGGTAAATTGGGCTACCAACATATGTAGAAGCAAAACGTCTATCTATCTGTATTTGCATTCTCTTTGCAGTCTGGCTTTGTGTAATTTTGAGGGAAAGACATGTAAAAAAAAAAATATAGGATTAGCTTTACAATCTGAAACCTGGCCGCTGAAAGAACTGGACCTCAGTAAAAATAACCTGCAGGATTTGGGAATGAATATATTTTCTGCTGGATCGAAGAGTTCTCTGTGTAAGCTCGATATACTCAGATCAGAAGCATGCATCTTATTTATTGTTTTTTATACAACGTCAATTCTCATTTTATATTTAATTTGTCCACAGGTACACATCTACTTAACTTAGAGATTGGCATGCACTTAGAGTAATTACAAACATTATTATAGTTTTGTTCAGATGAGGTTTTAGCAATGCTAAATTAGAATAATCAGTAGAATAATATAGTTTTTGTGTTTTGAGAACTATAATTTTCATTTTGTAATTTAATAAGTATATGTATATTAAGAAGAAAACAGGCATAACATTTTGAATTAAATAATGGCAGTTGTAATGTTCAGTGTACACAGAGAAGGGAGGAGCCTGGTCAGGGAATCTCTATTAGCAGTCTGAGAAATGTTACCTTTTATTTTTCTGAGTGAGCACATGGTGGTTTATGCTAATAGTGCATGTTTAAGAAGATGTTCTTTTACATAAACATGAGATCATTTGTTTTTGTCAGAGCAGTGAAATGTTTCCACTAACACACACTTTAACATCACAAAAGTATAGGTTTACAGTAAGTTATGGAGACTTGGACACATCAGATGACCGGATTTAAATAATTTCTCCAGACTAAATCTGTATTACTTTTACTTTTACTAAGTAAAGTACTTAGTAAGTAAATGTATTTAAAACATGTATAATTATATATTGCACCCTTAGACCAGGTAACAACAGATCAAGTGGAGAACCTGCAACAGTGAAGCAATGATTTTGGTCCAGTCCTCCTTTTTATTCAAACTAATTATATTTATTCATATTTTACATGTAATTTTATTTGCATCCTTTAAAGCAATATATGACAGCCAGTATGCCTCACTCTTTCTAGTTTGGATTAGGTCTGAACTTGCTTACATGTGCAAGGCTGTAGGGTGTCCTTTTTCTTTTATTTTAACCCACAGGGGCGATTACAGATGCCCACTTTGGGCACTTAAAGTACTCTTCAGCGCTCAGTCTGCATCAGATACAGCTTTGATGTTCATGTATTTGATGAATTAGGAGAGACAATATTTCAGTTTAATAAAATGTAAAGCAGAAAATAAAATGTCCATGCACATGGAAAATAAATGCCTTCAGATATGAGTGTTTAATTATGATTAATTATGCCTCAGCAACTTTGTACACATTTCTGTTCAAGCATCTATTAAAATATTAAGTGGCAATTTAGGGGCTGCTTTCTAACAAGTAATCAACTATTAATCAGTAATTTATAATATCCTTACAAATACATACTTGACACAGCAATATACAAATCAGTAAATAACAGTAAAAAAAATTGTAGGTTGTTTATGTTCTATTTAACAGACGTGCAAACATATTTATCACACATAAAATGTATATTTGTATATTTCCACCTGATATGTGACCGTTTACTGCCTTTTACTACCTGTTCATGTTTGGTAACTGAAAATATTATTTTATTAACATATCACATAAAAATGTTTCATATAAACTTTAAACTTAAAGACTACAATTAATTTACATTTAAATTGACAGTCAACAAACCTTAACTAATTCCCAGAAGACCTTATTAACACATCATAGAAATTCATTTGTGTAACTTTTCTATACTTATGTAAGTGTTGGGTTTGATATAAGGTGGTTGGATCACTCTTTGACCAAAATGAAAGCAGGATGGAGACGGATTACCAACTTGCTGTTAGCAAAGCTGTTTTTTTTTACTGCAGCTTCTAGCAGAGGCATTGCACTCTCCCACTCTGAGCTTCACTTCCTTCAGCATAGCACCATGTGACCTTTTCAACCAATCACAAAGCATAACACATCCAGATCATTTTACCTATTAATCTATTTACTGCATCTTTTCAAAATAAAAGCTTACACTTACTTGAAAAATATGTTTTTATTTATTAGGGCATTATTACTGCTTACAATGTCATTATAATTAATATTATAATATAATAATTAAAATAATATTTTTGCTAATACTTTAGTAATTGCTAAGAAGCAGAAATTGAAATAAAATTTATTCAATATTCTAATGGACTTAAATGTCTTTATTTGGAAAATAATCAAAATCATTGAGCTAGAGCAACAAGTGACTCCTTAGCAATCTAAAACAGTGGGCAAATCTACCATGGTTGTACTGGCCTCACTGAATGTAGCTGTACTCAGTTATCCAGTCAGCTAAACAAGTCATCCAAATAAATCCATTGAAAACAATGTGCCGTTTTGCTTGAGATTTTACTCAGATGATTCTTGTGAAACTGTTAAATACAAAATAGAACAAAAATATAGAAATACAATGAGCTTTATACAATTACCTTAATTTGAATAAACCGTACGGACAAAGCTACAAATAGAACTACATATGCTACACAGTATGGTTTGAGATACTGTAAACATCTATCAAGATATACAATCATCATGTCTAAATACCAAGGCTGAAAGAGAGATATAGTTTCTGTAACAAGACTACTCACAGATATTGCCACTTTTAGAAGCTGTTGTATGTGGATGGAGCAGGATCAACTATTTACACAAACAGTTCCAAGCTCTATACTAGGCAGCACCGAATTTACTTCCTTGTTCCCTATTAAACTTCCTGTGCTGCACTTCCCTATGCTATGCACCAGGGGTCGCTCTAACCTGCAGGGTCAGAACACTCCCCGCTTGGTATCATAATTATGATACCAATATCCAGTATTTACTATACTGTCAAAGTTTGTGGCAACAGCAATACCAGCTCAGAGATTGGCCTGGAGAACATCTTTTCCACTCCGTCTTGAATCACTTTCACTTGTACTTTCCTGACTAACCCATCTTTGCTGGCAATGGTATCTACAATAATGCCCATTGGCCATTTGTTTCTTTTGGCTTGGCTGTCCTTCAGAAGAACCACATCACCTTCTTTCAGGTTTGGTCGTTTGCGCTGCCATTTATGATGAGCCTGTGGTGTGGACAGGTACTCCTTTCTCCATCTATTCCAGAATGTATCCGCCAAGCTCTGTACTCGCCTCCACTGATGGCGCAGCAGATCGCCTTCACTGATGTCACTACAGGGAACAGGAGAGCTACCCGTTTTCTGAGTTAAGAGCATAGCTGGAGTCAAGATGAGAGGGCACTCTGGATCGGATGAGACAGGGATCAAGGGTTGTGCATTTATTATGGCCGTGACCTCAGACATGAAAGTGGTAAGGATCTCGTGTGTGAGCTGTGTGCGTCCAAGTTGGAGGAGCATGGAGTCGAGGATACGTCGTGCTATCCCTATCAAGTGTTCCCATGCACCTCCCATATGTGAAGAGTGTGGTGGGTTAAACACCCAAGTGCATCTTTGGTCCAGCAGGCATTTTTGCACAGGAGAATCTTCGGCACTGTCCATCTTGAGCTCTTTGGATGCTCCAACAAAATTTGTACCTCGATCAGAGCGCAGTTGCTTGGCAGGGCCCCTGATGGAAAAAAATCTGCGCAGGGCGTTGATGAAGCTTGAAGATGACATCTCTTCAATTACCTCAATATGGACCGCTCTAGTACACATGCACGTGAACAGCACCGCCCATCTTTTGCTGTTTGCCTGACCTCCTCTAGTCCGCCTTGCAGTCACTTCCCACGGACCAAATACGTCAAGGCCCACATAGGAGAAAGGAGGGTCTGATTGCAGTCGCTCATGAGGTAATTCTACCATTTGCTGTACCTCCATGCTGCCTCTCAACCTGCGACATTTTATGCACCTTTGGATTTCGCTGCTGATGCGTCTTTTTGCACCAACAATCCACCACCCACCTGCTCTGATAGCCCCTTCAGTGAAGTGCCTACCTTGATGTTGCACATTCTCATGATAGTGTCTAACAAGTAGGCTTGTGACATGCGAACGACTTGGAACAATTACAGGGTTTGTTTCTTTGTCCACAAGGCCTGCCAGAGCGATACGTCCCCCAACACGTAGCAACCCATTTTTGTCGACAGCAGGGTTCAGCTTCAAGAGTGAGCTGTGTGAGGGAAGACTTTCCTCTAATTCAATACACTGGAATTCTTCTGAGTATGCATCACTTTGCACATTTTTAACAATTATGTTCTCTGCCTTAGTCAAAGCATCTTCTAGAAGGCCCTTCGTACAGATATGCCACCCACTGCAACCTTTGGTATTCGATGGCTGTACAAAACAGTGAGCAATATGAGACAAGTGAGCTATCGCCCTGACAAGAGACTTCCAAGTAGAAAATCGGTTGAATCGTCCTGATCCCAACTGGCTTTTCACGTGCGTGGACAAGACCTTTACTTCATCTCGAACCTCCACATCGTGTTCTGGGTCAACAAGTTTAAATACAACTGGGTCTGTCGAGGGCACTTCTTTTGGATGGCGGAGAAAGGATGGACCTGTAAGCCATGTTGTACCTTGAAGCTGAGCTGCAGAGACAGACCTTGAACCACAGTCGGCAGGATTTTGTTCAGTTGGTATGTAGTTCCACTGCTTCGGTAGAGTGGACTGTCTGATGCGTTGAATCCTGTTGTTAACATACACATAGAACCGCCTTGACTGATTACAAATGTAGCCTAAAACTACCTTGCTGTCTGTGTAGAACCGTATTGAGCTGGGTTTTAAATCTATTTCTTTAACAATGAGCTCAGCAATTTCAGCAGCAAGAACTGCAGCACATAGTTCCAATCTAGGAAGAGTAAGTTCAGGTTGTGGAGCAAGTTTTGTCCTGCCAAGGAGGAATCCTACTTCAGTATGTCCATCCTGATCTGTGACCTTCAGGTAAGCAACAGCAGCAATAGCCTTAACTGAAGCATCTGAAAAAATACACACTTCTGTGTATTGGGCACTGGAAGGAGAGAACGATGAGTATGTTCGTGGGATGTGTAGCTCTTTCAGCTCTTGAAGAGATTCCAGCCACCCTTTCCATTCTTCATGCTTATTTTCGGGTAAGGGTACATCCCATTCACTGCATACAGAGGAGAGCTCCCTGAGTAGCAGCCTCCCTCGAATGATAACGGGTGCAAGGCAACCAAGAGGGTCGAACAGGCTGTTCACTACTGACAGAAGACCCCGTCTTGTGTACGGTTTGTTAGTGTCAGGAGCCTGAAATGTGAAAGTATCTGTTACGATGTTCCATCTTATACCCAGACTGCGCTGATCAGGTAAGTCATCAGCAGAAGGATCAAAATCTTTGATAGTGCTGGCTCGATCCTCCATAGGAAAGGCATCCCTTACAGTGGCCCAGTTCGAGGCTATTTTATGAAGCCTTAGGTTGGAGACTGCTAGCATCTCTTGTGCTCGTTTGAGAACATCAATGGCGTCTGCCTCTGTGCTGAATGACTTAAGGGCATCGTCCACATAGAAATCCTTTTCGACAAACAGCCTCACATCACTGCCATATTCCTGCTCTTGCTCTCTTGCTGCTTGTCTGAGTCCATAGATTGCCACTGCTGGAGAAGGACTGTTCCCAAACACATGCACTCTCATTCGATACTCTACAATCTCTTGACTAAAGTCATTATCACGGTGCCACAGAAAGCGCAACACATCTCTGCAGTCTTCACGTACAAGAAAGCAGTGAAACATCTGCTGGATTTCAGCTGTAACTGCAACAGCATATTTTCGAAATCTGAGGAGGACTCCGACTAGGCTGTTGTTGAGGTCTGGCCCTGCTAGCAGCACATCACTGAGAGACACTCCGTCAAACTTTGCGCTGGAGTCAAAAGCCACACGAATTTGCCCTGGCTTCTGTGGATGATATATACCAAAAAATGGCAGATACCAATGCTCTTGGCTTTCTTTTAGAGGAGGTGCCAGCTCTGCATGGTGTTTGTCAAATATCTTCTGCATAAAGTCAAAGAAATGAGCTTTCATTTCTGGCTTTTTGGCAAGAACACGGTGCAAAGATCTAAGCCGACTCATGGCGTATTCTCTGTTGTTAGGCAAACGCCTTTGTGGTTGGCGGAATGGTAGAGGTGCTACCCAGCTGTTTGTGGAATCCTTGAAGAATTCTTTTCCCATTATTTTTAGGAATGAAC
>JAMWET010004626.1:12500-34744 GCA_024036415.1 Prochilodus magdalenae | reverse complement strand
CTGTGAATTAAGGGAGCCCAGAGGACGAATCAGAAGTTGTAAATATGGCGCAGAAAACGAATCAGAAACTGGATTAAGAGTCGGCGAATCAGAAAACTGTGATTAAAAGGAGTCGAATTCAGAAGTTTGAAAATCGAGAGAAGAACGATGTACATGTGATAAGAGTCGGAATACATCAGACTGTGATTAAAGAGTAGAACGAATCAACAAACCTGTGTCCAGATGAGGGGTCTACATCTTTGAACTTTACGGGAAGATCAATAGACTGGTCACTCTTCATGGACACACAGCTGGGTGCTGGAGAGTCTGATCTCTGTATCTGGATTAGACTGTAAGTGATGAAAGACATTTATTCAGAGATTTACATACAGTACTTACATTCTCTTAATGTAATAACCCAGAAAATTCACCAATTAATCTAGTTTCCACCAATAGGCAATAATCATGAGGTCTCCTGTAATCTGCTGACCGCTAGTTTCCACTCACTGTTTACAGGGTTAGCATGTATAGCAGTTATATAATAGCTATGAGGAACAAGGAACAGCTTTAATCAGGCGTTCGACAAATCAGAAGCTGCGATTAAGGAGCAGAAAGAATCAGAAGCTGCAATAAAGACTCAAACCAATCAGAAGCTGTGATTAAGGAGTCGAACGAATCAGAAGCTGTGATTAAGGACCAGAACGAATCAGAAACTGTGATTAAGGAGCAGAACGAATCAGAAACTGTGATTAAGGAGTCGAACAAATCAGAAGCTGTGATTAAAGAGCAGAACGAATCAGAAGCTGTGATTAAGAAGTCGAACAAATCAGAAGCTGTGATTAAGGACCAGAACGAATCAGAAGCTGCAAATAAAGAGTCAAACGAATCAGAAACTGTGATTAAGGAGCCGGACGAATCAGAAACTGTGATTAAGGAGCCGGACGAATCAGAAGTTGTAAATATGGAGCAGAACGAATCAGAAACTGTGATTAAGGAGTCGGACGAATCAGAAACTGTGATCAAGGAGTCGAACGAATCAACAAACCTGTGTCCAGATGAGGGGTCTACATCTTTGAACTGTTCGGGAAGATCAATAGACTGGTCACTCTTCATGGACACACAGCTGGGTGCTGGAGAGTCTGATCTCTGTATCTGGATTAGACTGTAAGTGATGAAAGACATTTATTCAGAGATTTACATACAGTACTTACATTCTCTTAATGTAATAACCCAGAAAATTCACCAATTAATCTAGTTTCCACCAATAGGAAATAATCATGAGGTCTCCTGTAATCTGCTGACCGCTAGTTTCCACTCACTGTTTACAGGGTTAGCATGTATAGCAGTATATATAAGGAGCAGAACGAATCAGAAGCTGTAAATAAAGAGTCAAATGAGTCAGAAGCTGTGATTAAGGAGTCAAACGAATTTAAATATGGACTAATGTGGTTTTATTTAGCAGCTCATTATTTATAAGAGATGAAAGGGGAAGGGTCCTCCTACTGAAGAAGCTGTTAGAAGTGAAATTAAAAGACTATAAGCTAAAAGCGCATCACTCAACTAGTTAGGCATGACGTCTGCGCTGCTGCCCCGGTTGCCACGCTACTACATATCCTGTAACTAAAGGCTCCAGTTCAGATGGTTCAGCATCATAGCCCCACAACACGCCTTTGTTTTAGTTCAGAAAATATGTTCCTTACCCTGTGTGACTCTGCTGACTTTCTAAATGAGGAGGATCAGATCTGAACCGTATGCAGACTGATTTACTGATTACTAGATAATGTACATGGTGAAACAAACGTGAACGAATAGTCGAATCGTCGAGCAGGCAAAATGACAAAATGCTGAGTCGGGTACAGCCCTAATTTTTACATTTACATGCAAAAGAACATTTACACAAAGAACACTTACAAGTCAGAGAAGATATATATGTTTTAACCCGTATAACAATGTATCTTACCTCTGCCTTAAGCATGGTGATCCTTCTTTTGTGTCCTGATCAGGGGTCTCCATCTGTGAATATTAGCAGAGTGTCCACATAAAGATTACAGCTAGACAGGCAGCCCTGCTCAGGTCAATCAGCTGTTCCTATAATCCACCACTAGAGGGAGTGAGTGAGAGAGAGAGAGAGAGAGAGAGAGAGAGAGAGAGAGAGAGAGAGAGAGAGAGAGAGAGAGAGAGAGACCCCTGATCCTTTAAGAGCTCACTCCCTTTCAGATCGTGTTACAAAGCCTCAGTTCGTGGTTGCATGTGATCTGAAAAAGGCTTAATTTTGGCCCAGTCGAACGATCCAAACACAGACCAAATATCAAAGTCTTTTTTTTTGTTAGTGAAGAGCGTGACGGGTCGATCTGCTTTAGCCCGGAGAACAATGTCCTAATGACTCTAGTGTTTGGAATGCGGTGGGGTTGGGTACAACACTTTATATTTAGGAGCTATTATAACGTTTCAGACACCAACAACTATTTGATCTAGACTAACCTACGATGTATTATAATGTAATGATTATATACACAGCAAATCTGATCCAGTTTAGCCCGTTTCATGATCACTTAAAACAGAGCAATGTGTAAAAATACTCACCAGAAATCGTAGTAAATGTAAGAGATGAATAGTTCACAGCATCAAAAAGAAGGACACATTTCCATCTGTTCCGAATTGGTGGTGTATAGATCCTGGATGAAGGGAAATGTTCCCTAATATATAGTAAATCTGTCTAAACCGTTATTCCGTCGCTTCTTCTCAGACCTCTTGCTATGGAGAACTTTTTACTTTCGGTTTTAAATAAACAAGGGCTCAACCAGCTGTTCCTATAATCCACCACGAGAGGGAGACAGAGAGCAGCACTCATCTACCTGAACTCCCAGATCGGACTGAACATTACAGCACAATGGACACAATCAGTCTCTCTGTGATGGACATCTGGAGTTTAAACCAGCACTATAACCGGCTCAGTGAAGCCTGTACTGATGACTTACGGTGTTTACATAATACTGGATTTAATGTATATGATAGATATTCTTTATATTTCATAATATAACAGCATTACCAACTCTTCATCAAGTACAAATACAAGCATATAGTGTAGATCTATGAAATGTGACTCCGGGGCAGAGAGAGCTAAAGGCTGTTTTCAAAATGGCATACTACATACCACTCATGGACTAAATTTGCCTAGACCTGTAGTGTACCGGAGATACCCGGATGGTGTTCTACTCCAGTCAGAGGTTCTAGTGTACAGGTGGAGCTATCTTCATGGTGTACTGGAGATACCTGGATGGTGTTCTGCTCAGTGTGTGTTCATCAGAATGAGCCTCAGAAAGTTAAATATACAGGTCTGAAGATTAATAAAAGATGAACTCGCTTTAGAGGACCAGTTTTAGAGTGAAGTAGCCGAGGGGAGCTAACAGCTAGGCTAACCGTATCTCAGGTGAGCTGAGCAGCGTTAGCAGCAGCTAGCTCTACACAGTGGATACAGTAATAACAGCTCTGAGGTAAATGTGAGGTAACTGGTCATGTGACTGTATTAGTATACCACACTGCAGGGCAGAACTTGTTACGGTTACTGTACTGCATACTGCCAAAGTATTTCTCAGGTAAATAAAGCTCAGTTGAAACTGAGAGTGTTTCTCCGGTGACTCAGTATATGAGATATAATACATAAAAGTCTAGCACAGTCAATTAAAGAACCCTAGGATTTGATTTGTAAAGGTAAGAACTTCATACAAACTGTTTCTTCATAGTAACTTCCACCTATACAGAACCTTTTTCCATGTTCAAGATCACTTTACAACCAAAGAAGAACTGGTGATGTTCCCCCAATGCAATTGTTCCTAGAATGTTCTTTTCCATTAACACTCCGTTAAGATGTCTTTTCCCATTGACGCTGGTCTAGAGTGTTCCCTGAATCCCTCTGTTCTACAATACTGGGAGAGCATTTTATTATTTGGGAGGTTTAAATGATTCCAGGTGGGAGGTTTATTATGACTTTTGACTAGGCAAAAGTGAGCAACAGGAGAACAAAATAAAAATAAAAATAAATGCATATATAAAAGCTGAACTGGCATGTAATAACAGACAAGTGTACACAAAACACCAACACCAAACACACAAATGCTTCCAATCAATAAAATATCGTCTGTAGATAGCAACACAACAACGAGTATGAAGTTTATCCCCATCCTCCTGTGTAATTTGGCCAGATGGCTTTTAAGTCTTAAGCCCATCCCTCATGCGGGAAAAACAGTTTCTGATTGGGCATCGGGGCTGATGGGTAGGAGATTTCCAGTCTGGGATGAGTGATTGTAACAAGGGAACAAGAAAACACACTGAAACACTCATCTGTCTTCTCTATGAGCGGATCAGTGCTGCTGGATAACGCTGAGGGGCTACCAGCGCAGAGGAATCCTCTCCAGGGCTGTCAGGACTAATAATAATAATAATAATAATAGTTCACACTTCTATAGGGCCTTTCACAAACCCAAGGATGCTTTACAAACACAAAAATAAACCAACAAATAAACAAAAAAAAATTATCATGAAGAATGAAAATGTTTAGAGAAAAGGTAAGTTTTTAAGTGAGTTTTGAATATGGAAAGAGAGGGTGAAGTGCGTATAGATGAGGGTAGGGAGTTCCAGAGTGTGGGGGGCAGCAACACTAAATGACCTGCCACCCATAGAGGAAAGCCTGGACCTAGGAACAGCTAGGAGACCAGAGTCAGAGGACCTTAGCTGACGTGATGGCACGTAAGGATGAAGGAGGGCTGACAGATAGGTGGGTGCTAGGCCGTGTCGGTCTTAAGGTCAGAAGAAGGATCTTATAGTGGATGCGCTCTGTAACTGGTAGCCAGTGTAGCTGAAGAAGGATGGGGGTGATGTGGCGGATTTCTTGGTGCGGACTAAGACTCTTGGCTGCGGAGTTTTGAATGTACTGTAGAGGGCGAAGGGTTTTGGAGGGTAGACCATGGAACGGAGCATTGCAGTAATCTAGCTACTCACACTCAGTTCATACAAGTTACACAGACTACCTCTTAGTCCTCCTAATCTGTCTCCGTCTCTCCCTCTCCTCTTCTTTGTTAAGCACTGGAATGACAGTTCTTGCATGACCACAACCTCTACACTGACCAGCGTCTGGCTCTGATCATGAGCTCTATCTATGGGTCGGCTCCACCTGTGCAGTTACTCCGTCCTTGATCTAATTAGACTGGATCTAATCAGACTGGATCTAATCAGACTGGATCTAATAGATGTTCTAAGCTCCTCCTCCTGTTAGTTCTGTCTTTCTCTCCTCATCTGGGATCCACCTGAGGAGGTTGGGTTCCACCTTTGAGCCTGGTTCCTTTCGAGGCCTCTTCCTCACTCAAGGGAGTTTTTCCTCACCACTGTTGCCTCTGGCTTGCTCAAGGGGGGCTTGGACCCGGCCCCGGCCCTGCCCCCCTCCTATGCCTGTACATTAACTCCATGTTTTTCTTTTCCTTTATAACGAACAGATTTCCTGTGAAGCTGCTTTGAGACATTAGTTGTAAAAGCGCTGTAAACATAAACATTGACTGATTGATATAAAATAATTATAATTGAATGCATCAAATCATGATGGGTAGTAGTGTTATCCGCTGAGCTACACCAACCACCAAACTGATACACATGTGTAAGTATATCAGCTGTACTGCAGTGGTAGTTACATTGTTGTTGCATGTGTAACTACACAGCTATTACACAATAGTGAATGAGTGAAACACATTCTTAAAAACATGTTTGGTAAAGTGTGAAGACTGTATTGATAAACCTCAAACAAGTCTAGCTTGCAAATGTGCATCAGGTTAGAAATTCTGTTCTAGATCATTTTCCCGTTTGGACTGTGGCTCAAGCTGATACTGCAAAACATATGCCATTGTAAAAATAGCCACTGCAGTGTTAATGTGTAACTGCGGAGTTTTATTAAAACATCACGTTTCACAAGAGAGAGAGAACGCCTCAGTCTCATTCTTCTACAAAAACATTTTTTCATTGGAAATGAAAGACAAAAGACTTGGTTTAGACTTGGTCCTCAGTGAAACATAGTTGAACTTATTTATTATATTTAATAAACACTGTGACAAGATCATTGGATTAGGCAGAACATACAATTGAATATAACACAGATATGCATAAGCATATGTGCACCACACCACACCTTATAATGCATTAAGCAACCTGATGCCACATGGAGTAGTGAAGTTTCTTTGTTAGTTATAAAATGCACAAGAGACAGCTGAAGATTTTCCCAGAGGACACAACATGTATTGTTGAGTGGAAGGAGGTTGTGTATAGGATGACTGGGCCAATGCATGTTTTTTTCCCTTCAACAATGGCCTGCTTCTGCAGATCCTGTAAATCTGTAAGATGTAAAAAAAAAAAAAAAAGATTTAAACTGAATTCTTAGAAACACACATGTAGAGAAACACACTCTGATTTCAACTAACGTCTTGCTATTGAGGACCATGTTATTTACTGTAGCTCATGCCTCAAACCGCATAGTTTCACTTTCTATTGAGGTGTCACTGCCAAGACTAAGTTGTCCTATGTTGTCAGCCTAGCCTATTTCAAATGTGTGCTCTTGTGGACACATGAATAATGTAATGGCTTCCATTTGCTGTTTGTGCCATTCACCACAGCTCTTTGTCTTTTCCATAACCCATGAGTCCAAGCAACAAGTCGAAGTCACAGATCTAGTGTAGCCAAATGCTGCATTAACTTTGCGTAGTCAGCTTGGTCAAAGGCTATCAGCTAGCAGAGCTCAAGAATAGTCTCCAGTCTTTTGAGATTTGAGGGAGAAGACAGATGTTAGTAGACGCCCACATGATAAGTTCAATGCCTTGTTGATAAGAATGTTCTACCTGATGTGATTACTGGGATGCCGTTGGACCACCCAGCTACTTCTCAAGATTTTCAATGCACAGAGACCTAAATATTAAATATTACAAATAACTAATAAAAATCAATAATGACTAGGGATGAAGTAAAAATGATTTACCTGAAAATGTTGTTGGTGACACTAAACTAACTTTGTTAACTTATATAAAATATAAACAGTTTAAAATGAAGGAAGAATCAGTAAATTGGACTCAAAGTGGACAAAAAGCAATATCTAATTCTTTCCTTAAGCACCACAAGGCTTAAGTGGTGTCATTAGTGGACCAACAGTAGTCTGCTTTTTCTATCAGGGTAGGCATGCAGACATCAAGACCAACTTAAAACATGAATGGATGATAGCGGTTTAGTGATCAGAAGCAACTCCTGGAAACTACAGATTTATGCAGACTGTTTTTTTCTCCATTAATAATAAAAACCTTCATTTAAAAACAACCTTTTCTGTGTTACTTGTGTTGTCTGATCAATACTTAAATCTGTTTAATGATCTGAAACATTTAAGAGTGACAGACATGCAAAATAATAAGAAACTATTAAGGGGCAAACACTTTTTCACACCACTGTATGTACTATTTGGGAACATTGTCTGGTCTGGATAAGAATGTCTGCTAAATGTCATAAATGTACATATGCTGAAAAGTGAATATACCAAATAATGTTAATAGGAGAATATGTCTTACTGAGATTCAGTTAATGTGTAACTCTAAGAAAGATGATCTTCCCACAGGATCACCAGTTTACAGAGAGGATTCAGTACATCAGAGAGCATATTCACTCCAAAAGATCCTAGATTATTCCTAGACAGAATCAGCTCTCTCAGGTGTGAGGGGTTTGATTCCAGAGCTTTAGTTAGAGCAGCACAGCCTTCATCTGTGATATTACAAGCCATCAATCTGCAGAAAGAACATTTGGACACTTTCTTAGTTTAGAAAACACAGATCAGGTTAGCAAGAACAGATTTGTGCTTTTTAATAGAAGAAAATATCTACAATACCTACATATAAAAGTATTAGAACAACCATGTGTGATTTTAATGCAGTAATTTAGTCACGATTTAGGTGCAATTACTCAGATTATTTTGAGGAACTGATACCTAAACAAGATACACCTGCTTGGGTAATACTGACATCATTCAAAACAAAGTATGATAAAATGCTGCAGACTAGATGAACCACTGGAAGTTTAAAACCAAAAATGTAACATATTGAGCAAACCATCAAACAAATCCACAGAGAAAGTATAAAGATACATAATTTTGTCTCGCTTCTGGGCTCTCCACTTGTCTCCACCACTTCTCCAAACTTCAATGCTCATAAACCATCAGCCGGCCGAACGCGTACCACATTCACGTTCGTCATCCCCAGAACCCTAACTGCATTCAATTTTACATCATCATCTCTGTTAGTATATATGTCTCTGGTGTCAGCTATTGCCAACATATTTTTTGCAAACATATTTTACTTCATACTGCTTTTATTAACTGTGCACATATTTAGTAGACATATAGACATATTTAGTGTAAACATGAAAATACTGAAATACTTTGTTTTATATTTGTTTTATTGGCAGATCCGCCACAGGCGGATACACACACACACACACACACACACACACACACACACACACACACATATATATATATATATATATATATATATATATATACGCCTATGGCAGATTTGCCAATTCTGGTGTTCTGTGGCAAATGCCAATCGAGCTCTTTGGTGCTGGCCAGTGAGCACGGGGCCCACTACAGAACATCGGGCCCTCAGGCCGCCTTCATGAGGCCTGTTTCTGATTGTTTGGTCAGACACATTCACAGCAGGGGCCTGCTGGAGTTCACTTTGTATTGCTCTGGCATTGCTCATCCTGGTCCTCCTTACACAAAGGAGCAGATACCGGTCCTGCTGAGGGGTTAAGGACCTTCTACGGCCTTGTCCAGCTCTCCTAGAGTAACTGCCTGTCTCCTGGAATCTCCACCGTACTCTTAAGACTGTGCTGGGAGACACAGCAAACCTTGTGGCAATGGCACATATTGATGTGCCATCCTTCAGTAGTTGGACTACCTGTGCAGCTTCTGTAGGGTCCAGGTACTGCACCATGGTACAACAAGGTGAGTCAACTACTAAACTAGTGAAGAATCAGTGGGAAAGATGAGGGGCGACAAAATGTCCCTACTACTTAACTGACCAGATCAATATCCCTGAAGTTGAACTGAGTTGATGCTACACTCTGATTAAACAATGTTCCCTTTATTTTTTTGAGCAGTGTATTATTATTAAATCTTTACCTTTTCATGATCAAAGTCAAGACCTTTAACACAAAATGTTACCTTTCACGTGAATACTGTAAGGTAAACATACTAAATATGCCTTACAGAAACAATAGGCATTACTGAGGACCAGGTCATGTGTGATTCTGAGAGAGATGAATTTACCCGAGGATCTCCAGTTTACAAAGAGGATTCCCCAGTCCAGCAGTGAGCTCTTTTACTCCTGAATCTCCTAGATTATTCTTAGACAGATTCAGCAGTCTCAGGTGTGAGGGGTTTGATTTCAGAGCTGAACACAGAGCAGCACAGCCTTCATCTGTAATATTACAATTATCCAACCTGCACAGAGAACAATAACATACTCTTTACTCTCTCAGTCTAGAACAAGCAGATCACTTCAGCAGTAACAGTCAGTCAACAGTTTTTTATAATACAGTAGCAGTATTTTGTTGACAGGCAACACAAAAATTTCCTGATTCTATGTAATCTCAGTATAGTTACACAACCTTAGGTTAGTCTACATACAAAAGTAACAAATTTTTCTTTTGAGTAACTTTAAGTTTTTCCTTATTTTGGTACTTTTATGGATTTTTTTTATTTCTAGTATCTTGGTTTTTATTAAACCTTTGCATCCTGCATCCTCATCTCTCTCATTTTTACACTTACTGTATATTGACAGCAAATTTCTTCATTGACACTCTTTAAGAAAAATGTAAAAATACATACATACATTTTTTCTCTCTTTCTCTCTCTCTCTCTCTCTCTCTCATTTTACTTAGATGAGTGGTATACATGGGTAGGGAGATGATGGGGTAGTGGGATAGAGCCTGTGTGTTTGGGGGTTGAGCGATTGGACTACCACACCAGGTTATACCTGTATGACCATGAATAAACACTGACATTGTAGCCTTAATAATAAAATTAAAAAGTAACATGCTTATCAAGGAGAAGTGGACAGTAAAGTAGTTTGTGCAAGTGTAACAAAGTCCCCATACTGGTGGTCTTCTTATTTAAACTCCACAAATCAATCCTTCCTTTCAGCTTATGTGTGGAAATAACGTAACATGTCCAAACAAAAGAAGCCTAAAGCAAGTCCACCAATCAGGCAACAGCACTTACTTTGTGTTGAGCTTGTTTTGACCTATTGGACAGAGCTTGGTTCTAGCTAATGTTCCCTGTTCTCCTTCAGTGTTCTGCGCTGATGATGATGTGAATTGATGTCAGTGTCAGACTAATGAATGAGCTTCTATTAAAGACTGGTGGATTGAGAGACACTTGAGTCTCTTCACCTACACTGAGCTGATGAAGAGTCCTGTTCCAGAAATGATAATAGAACATTAGAGCCGTAATAAACCATGCTCCTGTTACTCTCCATACTTAAGTACATCTGAAGGTACATACTTTAGTACTGTTGCTCTCCATACCTTAAGTACATCTGAAGCGTACATACTTTAGTACTGTTACTCTCCCTATACTTAAGTATATTGAAGGCTAAATACTTTATTATGCTGTACTCTCCCATACTTAAGTACATCTGATAGGTAAATACTTTAGTACTGTGTTACTCTCAGGCATACTTAAGTATATCTGAAGGTACATACTTTAGTACTGTTAACTCTCCATACTTAAGTACATCTGAAGGTACTACTAGACTTTAGTACTGTTACTCTCCAATACTTAAGTACATCTGAAGGTACATACTTTAGTAATGTTACTCTCCATACTTCAAGTACATCTGAAAGGTACATACTTTAGTACTGTTACTCTCGGCATACTTAAATACATCTGAAGGGTACATACTTTAGTACTGTACTCCTCAATACTTAAGTACATTCGAAAGGTACACATACTTTAGTACTGGTACTCTCCATACTTAAGTACATCTGAACGGTACATTACTTTAATAGTATGGTACTACTCTCCCATACTTAAGTACATCTGAAGGTACATACTTTAGTACTGGTACTCTCCATACTTAAGTACAACTGAAGGTACATTCTTTAGTACTGTTACTCTCCATACTTAAGTACATCTGAAGGTACATACTTTAGTACTGGTACTCTCCATATTTTAGTACTGGTACTCTCCATACTTAAGTACATCTGAAGGTACATACTTTAGTACTGGTACTCTCCATACTTAAGTACATCTGAAGGTACATACTTTAGTACTGGTACTCTCCATACTTAAGTACATCTGAAGGTACATACTTTAGTACTGGTACTCTCCATACTTAAGTACATCTGAAGGTACATACTTTAGTACTGTTACTCCAGTGGTCTAAAGGGAGGAACTTCTACTCACACTGGATGAGGAGTTTACCTACTTTTCCTACTTTAACCCAACTAAACTGCTTGTGTACTTTATCCACCGCTGCCATAGGTGGCCACAAATTACAGTCCCAGTTGAAATAAAATTTAAAAGACAAGCTAAATCCTTCTTGTTATTTGCATGTTATTTCTCTCTCATTAGAGCACTTTAACAATTAACATTAGTAAAGCTCATGTCCATCCATAGCTGTTATTGCCTTATGTTATTGCTGTTATTGTTTAAGAAGAGCTAACTTGGAGCTAGAATTGTGTGATTGAATCAATGGATGTGGCCACATTTCGCCACCTGTCCCATTATGACCTGAACTCTCTCATTTCTCTGTTGCTAATTTGCTTCAACATGTGCCTCTCCTGTTAGTGGTATCTGACCAGTTTGCATTGGCATTATTTGACCACAGTGAGAGCACATCATAACTAAGATCTGCATTGTGCTTGGAAGAATAATATTTCACTAATATGAAATAAATGAGAATTGGTCTATCTGTTAAAGTGAGGAGTGAGCTATCAGGTCTAGAAAATAGTAAAGCTCCTGAGTATGTATTAACAGGCTTGGCTTTAGCTAGCATACATGGGTAACTGTGCATGTAGTTAACCTTGACAGAGTTATAAACATCCACATGAGATGAATTATAATTTAAAAACAATAAAAATATTACAAATACAAACATCAACTCATTCGCTTATAGAGTAGGACTTGTGGCAGCTCATCACTGTCCACGTTTAATGCTCTGTTTACCTGGTGCTCGTTTATGTATGTTCAGTGCCCTCAAACCTGGCATCCTGTGCGAGCATTAAATATGAAGAGGAGCGGGCAAGGCAGACAACTCTCTATGGTGTTTTTAATTTTGAACTGCAGTACCTATTTTAAACGCTTACTGTCAGTATTACATATCATAGCTTTAAGAGTGGAATTTATTCTAACAGTACAGAGCTTGTGACTTTGACATTCATGCGTAAAGACAGAAAAATGGGATGTTATTTGTCAATGAAAAGAAATTACTCTTAAAGGCAAAAAAAACCACAATATTACTAAGAAGTGAAAGTCAAGTAATTATGTTTTTAAGCATTTGTTAACAATTTGTTAACAAAACATGTGCTGAAAAACTGAAAGTAAATCCCACTGAGAACCAGAATGTATGAAAGAAAAATAATCATACCATAATGTTTTCAGTTTGCAGTTAGGATTTCCCAGGCCAGTAGAGAGCAGCTTCACTCCTGAATCTCCAAGATTATTCACAGAAAGACACAACTCTCTCAGACTGGAGGATTCTGAGCTGAGCACTGAGGCAAGAGCTGCACAGCTTTTCTTTGTCAGATGGCAATATGAAAGACTGGAAAAATTACATACCAAATTCTAACATTAATTATTTGCAATATAACCCATTAATGCTGGTAAAAAGCAAAGACAGACAGATAAAAAGGAATTATAAAACTAAATGTTCTGACATATGCAGACAATACCATGGATTTTGGGTATTTAGATTTACTTAGTTTTATTCAGTATTACTTACTCAGCTATTGTGGATTCAGCGAATACAGGCAGCAGCTTCAGGAGAACATCATCTGATCGTTTACATTTCCGTAGGACAAATTCAGCCAGATTCTTCTCTGATGTCAGCAGTACAAAAGCCACAGCTGACCACTGTGAAGGAGAGAGTGTTATTTGTTTTAGGTTGTCTGACTGCAGGAACTGCTGAACTTCCCCAACTAGAGAATGATCACCCAGTTCATTCAGACAGTGGAACAGATTGATGGATTTCTCTGCAGAGGGATTTAACTCTATTCAGATCGCTCTGATTACTTTCTTGATTGATGTAAACTGAACCAGTTCAGTCAAACCTCTTGTTGGGTGATATGAGCTAATGTTCGTTCACACTACCAGTCTGTGTCCACTAACTCTTGTATGAGAGTCTGATGATCTGGACTCCAGTGAGAGCTGTACGTCAGAAGAAACGCGATTGAAGAGACCCAGAAGAAAGCGGAGGAACAGATCCAGATGTCCATTCTTACTCTGTAAGGCCTGATCCACAGCGGCCTTGTGAACATCTGAGAGTGTAAGTTCTTTTCTCCTAAAGTTCCCTAGTATAGAGGACTGACTCTTTTTGAGTACATTGATCTTCTGGTTGATGAAGGTCAGGTGCACATACAGAGCTGCGAGATGTTCCTGAACACTCAGATGAACAAAGCAGTACACTTTACTCTGGTACAGCCCAGATTCCTCTCTGAAGATCTGTGTACACACACCTGAGTACACTGACGCTTCTGTAAGGTCGATGCCACACTGTCTCAGATCTTCCTCATAGAAGATCAGGTTTCCTCTCATCAGCTGCTGAAAGGCCAGGTGTCCCAGTTTGAGAAGTATCTCTTCATCTGTCTTCTGGATCTGTGTGTACTTTCCTCTTATGACTTTAGTCTGGATGAGGAGGAAGTGTGTGTACATCTGAGTCAGAGTTTTGGGGATCTCTCCACCCTCTGCTCCACCCATCAGTCTCTCTAGAACAGTGGCTGAGATCCAGCAGAACACAGGTATGTGGCACATGATGTAGAGACTCCTTGATCTCTTCAGGTGTGTGATGATTTGATTGGTCAGGCTCTGACATCCTACATCATCCTCTTCCTGAAAGTACTCTCTCTTCTGTGGGTCACTGAAACCCTCGTACTTCTGTTACTCGATCCACACAGTCAGAGGGGATTCTGATCAGCTGCTGCAGGTCGGGAGGTTATTACCAGATGAGAGCAGAGGGAAGCAGATTCCCCCTTGATCAGATTGGTCAGCAGCACGTTGCACACTGAGGATGACTGAGTGACATCATCCAGTCTCACACTGCTCTGACAAGTCTAGGAGTTAATCGACTCTCATCCAGACCATCAAATATGAACAGAACTTTGTGTGATCTGGATATTTCTGTCTCTGTGATCTCCTTAAACCAGAAAACTGTAGAAGATCCATCAGAGAAGAGGTCTTGGTCTCCATCCAAAACATTCAGTTCTCTGAAAGGAAGTGGGAATATGAAGTGGACGTCCTGATTAGCTTTCCCTTCAGTCCAGTCCAGAATGAACTTCTGCACAGAGACTGTTTTTCCAATGCCAGCGACTCCCTTTGTCAGCACAGTCCTGATGGGTTTGTCCTGATCAGATAAGGGTTTAAAGATGTCGCTGCATTGGATTGGTCTGTCTGTTACTGTCCTCCTGGATGCTGCCTCGATCTGTCTGACCTCATGGTCACTACAGACCTCTTCACTGTCCCCCTCTGTGATGTAGAGCTCTGTGTAGATCTCACTGAGGAGTGTTGGGGTTTCCTGATTTGTTATCACCTCATTCAGACACTCAAACTTCTGTTTCAGAAGCAACTTGAAGTTTTCTTGGACTTTCAATGCATCAGAAGCACAGCCATATCTGTGAGATGGTGAGATACAATACCAATTATTGGTTCTAATAAAAAAAACTGTCTAGGATGTACCACTGATTATTTCACACAAATACACAAACCAAATTCCCTATTATTCACAAACATAACATATTATCGATAAAGCACTTCCTGATCATCCTCTTAACTTTATATGTTTTCTATAATCAATGTAAATATATATTAAGAGGTAACAGAACAAGTTGTGTTTACAACTATACGTCACCGTATGCTGGTTGTGAATTTACTCTTTGTCTGTGATGATCTCCTCTTCTGTTCTGTCTACCGCCTGCTGTGGGACACTGTAGAGACACAAATCACATGCGCTGTATGCTATTATTAACTTATGGTGTGAACCTAAGAATATACAGTATATGTACAGGGGTTGGACAATGAAACTGAAACACCTGGTTTTAGACCACAATCATTTATTAGTATGGTGTAGGGCCTCCTTTTGCGGCCAATACAGCGTCAGTTGGGCAGCCGTGGTTTTATGTTTTTTGGATACAATCCGGGTTAGCACCCGAACATCCCTTTCAGACAGCTTCCTCTTGCGTCCACAGTTAATCCTGTTGGATGTGGTTCGTCCTTCTTGGTGGTATGCTGACATTACCCTGGATACCGTGGCTCTTGATACATCACAAAGACTTGCTGTCTTGGTCACAGATGCGCCAGCAAGACGTGCACCAACAGTTTGTCCTCTTTTGAACTCTGGTATGTCACCCATAATGCTGTGTGCATTGCAGTATTTTGAGCAGAACTGTGCTCTTACCTGCTAACTGAACCTTCACACTCTGCTCTTACTGGTGCAATGTGCAGTTAATGAAGATTGGTCACCATGCTGGGCCAAATTTAGCCATGAGACCTCCCACACTAAAATGACAGGTGTTTCAGTTTCACTGTCCAACCCCTGTATATATATATATATATATATATATATATATATATATATATATATATACAAACATGGACAAAATTGGTGGTACCCCTCGGTTAATGAAAGAAAAACTCACAATGGTAACAGAAATAACTTTAATCTGACAAAAGTAATAATCAATAAAAATTCTATGAAAATGAACAAATGGAAGTCAGACATTGCTTGTTAACCATGCTTCAACAGAATTATTTAAAAAATAAACTCCTGAAACAGGCCTGGACAGAAATTATGGTACCCATAACTTATAACTTATAACTTAATATTTTGTTGCACAACCTTTTGAGGCAAATCACTGCAATCAAACGATTCCTGTATTCGTCAGTGAGACTTCTGCACCTCTCAGCAGGTGTTTTGGCCCACTCCTCATGAGCAAACTGCTCCAGTTGTCTCAGGTTTGAAGGGTGCCTTATCCAGACGGCATGTTTCAGCTCCTTCCAAAGATGCTCAGTAGGATTCAGGTCAGGGCTCATAGAAGGCCCCTTCAGAAGAGTCCAGCGCTTTCCTCTGAGCCACTCTTGGGTGTTTTTGGATGTGTGTTTTGGGTCATTATCCTGCAGGACCCATGACCTGCGACTGAGACCAAGCTTTCTGACACTGAGCAGCACTCTCTCTCTAGAATTCCTCGTTAGTCTTGAGATTTCATTGTACCCTGCACAGATTCAAGACATGCTGTGCGAGATGCAGCAAAGCAGCCCCAGAACATAACAGAGCCTCCTCCATGTTTCCAGTAGGGACAGTGTTCTTTTCTGGATATGCTTCATTTCTCCGTCTGTGAACATAGAGCTGATGTGCCTTCGCCAAAAAGTTCCATTTTCGTCTCATCTGTCCATAGGACATTCTCCCAGAAGCTTTGTGACTTGTCCACATGTAGTTTGGCAAATTCCAGTCTGGCTTTTTTAACAGTGGTGTCCTCCTTGGTCGTTCCCATTAAGTCCACTTTGGCTCAAACATGGACGGATGGTGCGATCTGACACTGATGTTCCTTGAGCTTGAAGTTCACCTTTAATCTCTTTAGATGTTTTTCTTGGCTCTTTTGTTACCATTCGTATTATCCATCTCTTTGATCTGTCATCAATTTTCCTCCTGCATCCATGGAGCTTGGCTACAGTCCCATGGATCTTAAATTTCTGAATAATATATGCAGCTGTAGTCACGGGAACATCAAGCTGCTTGGAGATGGTCTTATAACCTTTACCTTTAACATGCTGGTCTATAATTTTCTTTCTAATGTCCTGAGACAACTCTGTCCTTTGCTTCCTCTGGTCCATGTTGAGTGTGGTACACACCTTGTCACCAAACAGCACAGTGACTACCTGTAGCCGTATATATATTTTTAAATAATTCTGTTGAAGCATGGTTGAAAAGCAATATCTGACTTTCATTTGTTCATTTTCATAGAATATTTATTTATTATACTTTTGTCAGATTAAAGTTATTTCTGTTACCATTGTGGGTTTTTCTTTCATTAACCGAGGGGTACCAACAATTTTGTCCATGTGTGTGTACATACACTGCTCAAAAAAATAAGGGGAACACTTTTTAATCAGAGTGCAGCATCAACTCAGTTCAACTTCAGGGATATTGGTCTGGTCAGTTAAGTAGTAGGGAGGGCCGTTAATCAGTTTCAGCTGCTTTGGTGTTAATGAAATTACCACCAGGTGCAGTAGAGGAACAACAATGAGACACCCCCTAAAACAGGAATGGGTTAAAAGGACGAGGTGATTGACATTTTGTCCCCCCTCATCTTTTCCCACTGATTCTTCACTAGTTCTGCAGGTGACTTGGGTCAGCGTCACTACCAGTACCATGGTGCGGTACCTGGACCCTACAGAGGTTGCACAGGTAGTCCAACTACTGAAGGTATCTGCTCCTTTGTGAATGTGTCTGACCAAACAATCAGAAACAGGCCTCATGAGGGCCCTTGAGGGCCCGAGGTCCTGTAGTGGGCCCTGTGCTCAATTGGGCCAAGCACCTGGTTCAGAGCATCGATTTGCATTTGCCACAAGAACACCAGAATTAGCCAGATCCGCACACAGTGCGCCTTGTACTTTTTCACAGATGAGAGCGGTTTTACCTGAGCACATGTGGCAGATGTGACGGCTCTGGACGACGCCGTGGAGAATGTTATGCCGCCTGCAAAACTCATTCAGCATGACTGGTTTGGTGGTGGGTCAGTGATGGTCTGGGGAGGCATATCCCTGGAAGGACGCACAGACCTCTACAGGCTAGACCACGGCACCCTGACTGCTATTAGGTATCAGGATGAAATTCTAAGACCCGTTGTCAGACCCTACGCTGGTGCAGTGGGTCCTGGGTTCCTCCTGGTACACAACAATGCCCGGCCTCATGTGGCGAGAGTATGCAGGCAGTTCTTGGAGGATGAAGGAATTGATACCATTGACTGGCCCTCCAGCTCGCCTGCCTAAACCCAATAGAACACCTCTGGGACATTGTTTCGGTCCATCCGACGCCACCAGGTTGCACTTCAGACTGTCCAGGAGCTCAGTGATGCCCTGGTCCAGATCTGGGAGGAGATCCCCCAGGACACCAGCCGTCGTCTCATTAGGAGCGGGTGGAGGTCATACAAACTACTGAGTACCATTTTGAGCTGCTGCAGTGGAGTGTGGGTTAAATGGACGAGCCTGCTGCATCATTTCTTCGCTTTGATTTTCAGGGTGTCTTTGAATCCAGCCCTCTGTAGGGTGATCATTTTCATTTACATCAAACGATGTGGCATCCTTTCCTTCCTCACACATTACCCAGTCTATATGAGGAAACATATTCTGCAGGATTTTTTTTCCCATTGAGATCTGATGTGTTTTCCAAGTGTTCCCTTTATTTTTTTGAGCAGTGTATATATATATATTTACACACACGTGGACACACACACACACACACACACACACACACAGACACACAGACACACACACACACAGACACACAGACACACACACATACACACATCTATATATATAGGTGTGTGGGTGTGTATAGTATAATATTATTGTGTTGGTGTTTAGTTATTGTGATTTGTGCTATTGCAAATTATTTATTTATATTCATATTGGGATATCTTTATCAATTATCACCAAAGTTATTATAAAATTGATTCGAGTTTGTTTCATAGCTCTACTTAATGATTGTTAATGATTAATTTAAAAAATTTTATGAATTATTTTCTTAATTTGTCATTTCAAAGTTTTCCTTTAAGTCAAGCTTCAT
The DNA here is from genome assembly GCA_024036415.1 of Prochilodus magdalenae. NCBI lineage: Eukaryota > Metazoa > Chordata > Actinopteri > Characiformes > Prochilodontidae > Prochilodus > Prochilodus magdalenae. The sequence goes on along the minus strand of JAMWET010004626.1, from coordinate 15,689 downwards.
TTTAAATTTATAATGCTTTGATCAATACTTTAAATTGAAAATATTTGCTTATATAATTAATATAGAAAAACTATAAATAAAAATAACATTTCTGCTGCTATAAAGTGTAACTTAATTCAGTCTTACTCTCAGCTAAAGATCAACTCTGATTAGTCATTACCTGGGTCCAGATGATGGGTCACTGTCTTTGAACACTGGGTGAAGACCCATAGACGCATCACTCTTCATGGACACACAGCTGGGCGCTTGGGAGCCTGATCTTCTTATCTGGATTAGACTGTAAATGATGAAAGACATTTTTTTTTCCTGAAATTTTCCTACAATTTTTCCCAGAAACAGGAAGAAAAAACAGTACAGCCATGGAGATATACTAAACACGCACAGTTTATAAACTGTTTTAATCTGAACAGAAAGACAAAAATGCACTGCTCAGTGCCAGATGCAGAGGCTCCTGCACTAAGAATCTTTAGGTGCTATAAACTGTAACATAATTCAGTCTTTCTCTTAGTCTCAGAGTACAGTCCACTCTGATTAGCCATTACCTGTGTCCAGAGGAGGGGCCACTGTCTTTGAACGCTGGGTGAAGACCCATAGATGCATCACTCTTCATGGACACACAGCTGGGTGCTGGAGAATCTGATCTCTTCCTCTGGATTAGACTGAAAATGATGAAAGACACTTATTCAGATACATCCAGTATTTAAACTCTCTATGAATTAATAACCCAGTAAAAATGCCTACTGCCCTTTAGAGGAACAAGAACTAGGCCTGGGCGATAAGGTCATGTAATCAGGTACTGTTGATGATGGACAAGCATCTCAATAGTGCTGTGTAAAAGGCGATAATCAGAAGTTTGGGAAAAGACCTGAGTGAGGACTACCTTTAATATGAGTTAAAGTGAGATCACTCTAGAAGTGTAGTGAAGAGTTTATGATCAGCAACATATACAATTTTACATTTACATTATTATTCAGATGCTAAGTGGACCAGTGTGTGGTAGTCTTAGGTTGAGTACTGGAATAGAAGGTTGAATTAAAGCTGGACCCTGATATTTTACTATCCGGACATCCGATTGTTGGGTAGGGATTCAGTTTATCATTTAGGAATTTTGATATAAATGTAGGTTATCAATGATGATAATTTCGGGGATCTCTGAGGGGAAACCTGGGAGAGAATTGAGGTTCACATACACACTACAGGTCTGACCTCTTCTACTGGAAAGGATGAATGAGCCTCTCTACACACAACAGCTCGCTTATGGGACCTGTTTCCTGTGTCCAGATTAGTGGTCTCCATCTCTGAACACTGTTGGGGGGAACCCATAGACGTTCCACTCTTCATGGACACACAGCCGGTCACTAAAGATCTCTTCGTCTGGATTGGACTGTATATTGGTCTCCAATGTTTAACTACCCCACCCTAATATCTTAATGACCTTAATATGAATTAATTACATCACTAGTTTAAAATGAGTCTTATTTTTGGTGTACTTGATGAAAGGGGTGTGAGGTAAACCGGAATGAAGGTGAACCCCGGTATGAGTTTTTCTCATGATGTCACACTTACGGGTTTCCTCTCTGCCTCTGATCTCCCAAACTCCAACTCCCATAATCCATCACTCGATGATGTTACAGTCACATGTCAGTCACCACCCAATCACGTCTCGTTTCCTCATCCCCGGAGTAAGGATTACAAACACTTGTTTGTCATTAACTCTGTTTGCTTATATACCCCTGGTTTTCCACTCTCAAAGTCTTGCCACACCGAGCGTTCTGTTTTTTTTTTCTGTTCTGTGTTTTGTGAGTTCCTGTTTTGATCTTTTGGCTTTGGCTCCGTCTGATTTCTGTTTTTCCCTTCTCTGGTTATCCCTCTAATTTTGTTTCCTGGTCTGATTTATTTGTTCAGATTTTCCAAACTGTTTCCTGGTTTATGACTCTTCATGTCCCCTGTGCTATGTTCTCCTGAATTCTTTTGTTAAGACTGGCTGTTAATCTGTCAGTAAAACCCAGCTCTGTTTTTAGCTCAGCGCAAGTTATTCTGACTCTATCAATCATTACACATGATATGAACTTTGGAATACTGTGGATTCCATGATAAATCCAGTAACAAGGAACTACAACAGCACAGCCACGGAGACCTACTAAACATAGACAGCCCATAACAGTATTTTAATCAGAACAGAAAGATGTTGTAGACCAAAATGCACTGCTTACCTGTGTCCAGAGGAGGGGACACTGTCTTTGAACGCTGGATGAAGACCCATAGAGGCATCACTCTTCATGGACACACAGCTAAATTTTAGGAAACAGAGTAAACATGCACAGCTTATAAAAGTCTTTAATCTGAACAGAAAGATGGTGTAGACAAAAATGCACTGCTCAGTGCCGCACACAAAGGCTATAAGCTGTAACATACTTCAGTCTTTCTCTTAGTCTCAGAGTACAGTCCACTCTGATTAGCCATTACCTGTGTCCAGAGGAGGGGCCACTGTCTTTGAAAGCTGGGTGAAGACCCATAGATGCATCACTCTTCATGGACACATAGCTGGGTGCTGGAGAGTCTGATCTCTTTCTCTGGATTAGACTGTAAATGATGAAAGACATTTATGCAGATACATACACTATATAAACTCTCTTTATCGTAATAACATAGTAAAAATGCTCATTAATCTAGTTTTCACCAATAAGCACTAATCGCTTATAATAATTCTTTACAGGGTCAGTATGTGTGGTTGAGCGAGACCTTTAAGAGTTCAGAGAACATATTCCCAAAATACTTCAGAAGAACAAGAATTAGGCGTGGGCCAAAGGATGATTTGCAATCGGATATCATCAGTAATGGAGGTATCCCAGTGGTGATATGTCAAAAACAATAATACAATACGCATTTCAGGAAAAGAGCTGTGTGAGAGCTTGAGAGGGCTGTGTTCATAAAAATGAACTATGACGACTGCTAAGCTAACTCTAACCTGCCGTTATCAGTAAAAGGTAATATCAACTGTACTTCTTTACACTTGCAGGTCACAGAGGATATATCTTTAAACCTGTATACCAGTGTATCTCACCTCTGGCTTGAGCATGGTGTACCATCACTAGTGTCCTGATCAGAGGTCTCCATCTCTGAATTTTGTGTCCACATGAAGATCACTGATCATGGACACACAGCTGGGTAGTAGAGAGCGTCCTCTGC
>JAMWET010004626.1:0-7500 GCA_024036415.1 Prochilodus magdalenae | reverse complement strand
AGACAGCAGAACTTAAATAAATAAAATATATATAAATATAGAAAAAATACAGAGAGAAAGAGCAGCAGGAAACTGGAAAGGCAGCAGCAGAGTGTGTTTAAAGTGGCTAAGTGTCCTCAGAGTGTCGGTGCAGTGGTTCCACTAGGTGGCGTTTAAAAGTCTTACAGCCCCTGGAATGAAGCTGCTCCTGCGGGGAGCGGGAGAGAAAGTGCATGTGCTGGGTGAGTGGGCTCCTTCATGATGGAGGTGGCCCTCTTCCTGCATCTGGAGGTGTAGATGTCCGTGGTGGTGGGGAGGCTGACTGTGTAGTAATGAGAAATGACGCAGGTAGGATTGAACACGTTCACTAAATTGATTTAATGCTTGGTATAAAAGTGTTTGTTGGTGATGAGCTTCCTCACGCCTCCTGTATGGAGAGGCTCGTCTCCTGCACTGCTCAGGTGGGATTCCGGCCCACTCTTCCACACAAACACTCTTCCCATCTGGAGAGTTCCGTAGCTCCTTCTGTGAACTTTTCCCTTTTCCAGTTGGATCCAGGTCAGGTGACTGGCTAGGCAGCCCTATTCTCTGTCTCTGGAAGCGACTCAGAGTGTCCTTGGCTGTGTGTTTGGGATCAGTGTCCTGCTGAAGGGTCCGCCCTCGTTTCATCTTCATCCTCCTGGTAGATGTGCAGCTGATTTTTTTCGGGAAGGTCGCGGTACATGTCCGTTCATCCTTCCTTCAGTGTGCCACTGCGGCATGCTGGGAAACAGCCCCACACCATGATGTTCCCACCTCCACACTCCACTGTTGCTATGGTGTTTTTGGGGTGATATGCAGTGCCCTTTGACCTCCAAATGTGATGTGTATTATGGGATCCAAAGAGCCCAGTGTTGGTCCATCGGCCCAGGCTACACTCTCCCAGTACTTCACAGGCTTGTACCCGCGTGGTGAGCATGCGGAAACCTGCTGTACCCGCTGATTCCAGGTCTTTCTGAAGCTGTCCACAGACGGTCCTTGGCTCTTGGACGACTCTTCCGATCATTCTTTTCACTCCTCTGTCTGGAATCTTGTGGGGAGCACCTGGTCATGGCCAGTTTATGGTGAAATAATGTTCTTCCACTTCCAGGTTATGACCCCTACAGTGCTCACTGGATCCATCAGTAGTTTAGAGATTCCTCGGGAACCGTTGCCATCAGTAGGTTTGCGCAGGTCTTGCGAGAGCTCACTGGTTTTACCCCTCCTGAGATGTGCCTTGTGTGGCCCTTGGCAATGAGACACCTTTTTACAGGCCACCGGTTGAAGCAGGTGATATCAGTAAGGGTCAGGATTGCTTCCTAGTTCCTGATAGATTTCAGCAGGTGTCCTGACTCTGCACGGCTTTCAAGTAAGCAGTACCCACACATTCAAGTAAGCAGTACCCGCACATTCAAGCAGGCAGTACCCACACATTTAAGTAAGCAGTACCCACACATTCAAGTAAGCAGTACCCACACATTCAAGTAAGCAGTACCTGCACATTCAAGCAGGCAGTACCCACACATTTAAGTAAGCAGTACCCACACATTCAAGTAAGCAGTACCCGCACATTCAAGCAGGCAGTACCCACACATTCAAGTAAGCAGTACCCGCACATTCAAGCAGGCAGTACCCACACATTTAAGTAAGCAGTATCCACACATTCAAGTAAGCAGTACCCACACATTCAAGTAAGCAGTACCCGCACATTCAAGCAGGCAGTACCCACACATTTAAGTAAGCAGTACCCACACATTCAAGTAAGCAGTACCCACACATTCAAGTAAGCAGTACCCACACATTCAAGCAAGCAGTACCCACACATTCAAGTAAGCAATACCCACAATTTCAAGTAAGCAATACCCGCGCATTCAAGCAAGCAGTATCCACACATTCAAATAAGCAGTACCCACACATTCAAGTAAGCAGTACCCACACATTCAAGTAAGCAGTACAACACATCTATTCAAGCAGTACGCAGTACCCCTAGTAAACAGTGCCAATACACTTCACGTAAAGAGTACCCGCGCAATTCTAGTGAAATCAGTGCCCACTCATCAAGTAAAGCAGTACTGCACAGTTCAAGCAGTAGTCCCGGCATCATTCAAAGCAAGCAGTACCCACACATTCCAAGTAAAGAGTACCCAACACAATTCAAGTAAGCAGTCTGCACACATCAAGTCAGCCAATACCATTACATGCAAATAGAAGGTACCTGTCACATTCAAATAAGCAATACCACACATTCCAAGTAAGCAGGTACCCACACATTTCAGTAAGCAGTAACTGCACATACACGCAGCATACCCAACAATTCAAATAAGCAGTACCAACATTAAGTACGCAGTACCCACTCTTTCCCAGTAAGCATTACCAAACATTCAAGTAAGCAGTAACCAGCACATTCAGCAAACAGTACTCTAACCACTTCAAATAGCCGTAACCCACCACATTCAAGCAAGCAGTACCCACACATTCAAGTAAGCAGTACCCGCACATTCAAGTAAGCAGTACCCACACATTCAAATAAGCAGTACCCACACATTTAAGTAAGCAGTACCCACACATGCAAGTAAGCAGTACCCACACATTCAAGTAAGCAGTACCCACACATTCAAGTAAGCAGTACCCACACATTCTAGTAAACAGTACCTACACATTCAAGTAAGCAGTACCCGCACATTCAAGCAAGCAGTACCCACACATTCAAGTAAGCAGTACCCGCACATTCAAGTAAGCAGTACCCACACATTCAAATAAGCCCAGTACAACACATTCCACAAGTAAGGCCAGTATCCCACACATTTAATGTAAGGCATTACCCACATTCATAAGCAAAACAGTACCTGGGCATTCAAATAAGCATACCTGTCAACATTCAAGCAAAGCAATGTACCACACATTCAAGCAAGCAGTACCTGCACATTCAAATAAGCAGTACCCACACATTCAAGTAAGCAGTACCCACACATTCAAGTAAGCAGTACCTGCACATTCAAGCAGGCAGTACCCACACATTCAAATAAGCAGTACCCACACATTTAAGTAAGCAGTACCCACACATTCAAGTAAGCAGTACCCACACATTCAAGTAAGCAGTACCCACACATTCAAGTAAGCAGTACCCACACATTCAAGTAAGCAGTACCCACACATTGTAGTAAACAGTACCTACACATTCAAGTAAGCAGTACCCGCACATTCAAGCAGTACCCACACATTCAAGTAAGCAATACCCGCACATTCAAGCAAGCAGTACCCACACATTCAAATAAGCAGTACCCACACATTCTAGTAAACAGTACCTACACATTCAAGTAAGCAGTACCCGCACATTCAAGCAAGCAGTACCCACACATTCAAGTAAGCAGTACCTGGTTTTGGAATTGCAGTCTCTGACCACAAGACCCTACAGCGTATGGTGAGGACAGCTGAGGAGATAATCGGGGTCTCAGTATGGAGCTGTAGAGGTTCCTGATGGAGTCCTGTGATAATCCATCCCGTGCAGCTTGAATATCCTCACACAGTTCCTGCAGATGGTGGGGTAGGGGTGGACACCAGGCCTTCTGGACGTGTGACGTGTGAGTGGATCGGACACAGCAGTGCTGCTGGACACCTCGGTATCACTGCTGGACTGAGAACCGAATGAGAAGGGTGGATGTAGATGGAGTTTTACTGAAATGTGGATCAGAGCTGTCCAGGGTGCTGAACCCGGTTTTCATTTACCACGCCTTTATCGCACTCCTTCTCTTTTTTCTTCATCCTCTGTTCTCCTTCTTCCATTGGACTTCATCTCTCTCTCTCTCTCCCCTCTCTCCTCCCTTCTCTCTGCCTCTCTCTCTCCCCTCGTTCTGTCTGCCTCTCTCTTTTCTCTCCCTCTTTCTTTCGCCCTCTGTGTTTCTCTGTCGCTCTCTCTCCACTCTTTCTCTTTGTCTCTCTTTCTCCCCCCTTTCTCTCTTCATGTCTGCCTCTCTCTTTCTCCATCTCTCTCTCTCCCCTCTTTCTCTCTTTCTTCTCTCACTCTTTCTTTTCCCCTCTGTTGCCCTCTTACTCACTCTGTTCCAGAACGTTCTCCCTCTTTCGTGTCATTGCATAATGATCTTTTATTCCCACGTCTGTGCGAGTGTTCCCTCCCATGCTCACAGTTCTCTCACACTGTCACTGTTCTAGAATGTTCCTCTACATTCGCTCTGTTCTAGAATGGCCTCTTACTCACAGTGTTCTCCTTTATCTCATATTAATGTCCCACATTCACTCTGCTCTAGAATCTTCTCCCTACTCACAATGCATTAAAATGTTCTCCATTCATTCACACGGTTCTAGAATCTTCTCCCCTACTCATAATGCACTAGAATGTTCTCCATCCAATCACACACTTCTAGAATGTTCCCTTCTGCCCACCATGTACTAGAATGTTCTCCATTGAGTCACACGGTTCTAGAATGCCCTTTTACATAGTTCAAAGTTCAGATGGATTAATAAACCTCATAGCGGTTTGTACAATCAGTTGAAAACCCCTGAGTCATCAAATCCAACATTACCATCATGTCAGTGTGAGACAGGACCTCCTAGTGATGATGTCCGAAAACACTTAGAACCAACACACAAGCAAATCATCGCAGAACATTAAAGGCCTTATTACTGAAGATGGCTGGCGTCTTTCTCTCTGTTTCATGAGGACTCATTTATAACTTCACTGGAAACATACACACATGACAGATACGTCTCCTCATCACGCCGATCTTCATTCTCACAGTATCCCCTCTTCTCTCCTCTACGGTGGTTAAAAAACCCATTACTTGGTCCAATAAGTCTGAAACACCTTCGGATACGTTCAGTTCATCCATACGGCTCTGAAGTAACCATGCCCAGAATCACTCCAAGACAAATCAGTCAGACAAATTCTGTTTTACCAAATTTATTTTTCCAATGTTTTTATTGATTTTATCCATTTACATTGACAAAATATTCAGTTACAAAAGTAGAATCATACATAAGTACAATACCACCAACCACCAGAAAGCCACCACACCATGTGGGAGACTGGGGTTCGATTCCTGGTCTGGGTGACTACGCTGTGCTACACCAATAAGAGTCCTTGGGCAAGACTCCTAACACCACATTGGCCTACCTGTAATATGATCAACCTATTAATCTATCTATCTATCTATCTATCTATCTATCTATCTATCTATCTATCTATCTATCTATCTATCTATCTATCTATCTATCTCTCTCTCACAATAGATATTGTGTAGATGTGTACAATAGATATAGTGTATATATATATCTTCAAGAAATTCCAATAATGTCTGCCATATATGTTAATGTTCCACTGCCCTTCCTCTAATTATGTAAGTCAGTTTCTCCAGTGCAATACAGGAGGCCATCTCCCTCACCCATACATGTGCTGAGGGCATGTCTACGTTTTCCAGAACAAAGCTATCAGTCTTCTAGCCTGTAAAAGACCAAAATCAGTTAGGGTTTATTGTACCAACTTTATGAGCATTATCTCCATAAATATGACACACCTGGATGTATGTTCTCTGTTGTTGTGAAAACCCAGCTGCCACAGGATGGTGTGAGATGTGAAGGTCCTACACTGCAGCTGTTAACCTCGCAACAATACATCGTCTATAATCGGGCAGGTCATATATACGGTCCATTCCCTCAGTGAGAGATGAAGCGAGAGATGAAGAGCGCTGCCCTCTGTTGCTCGCGATGGAGCTGTGATGGACAGGAAGCTGAAATCAGATCATAGCAGTCACTGATTGCTTGAGCGTTTCACACCAGCATTTGAATTATTGATTATTGGCTGATTCCACAGGGACCTGGGGGCCGCGGCACCGGCGTGCCGCTTTCCTATCGGGGTGTCCAGTGTTGCCCCGTTCCAGTCTCTTGTTCCCGACCCTGCCTACGCGCATGAACGAGCCCCACCTGAGCCCAGCACCATCCCCCTGCCCCCCCCGCAGCGGCTCCGCCTCTGATTCTATCGTTCTCGTTCCCTGTCCCTCGGTGCCATGTCCCTGCTTTCTCTTCTCTTTCACGTTCCCCAGCAGCAGGACTTTGTCCCACCACCCCTACTCCCTGTCTCCCATCTTTTTTCTCTTTACCCCTCCTCCCTATTCTTCCCCTCTCCAGCCTCTCCCCACCCACTGGTTGCTGGGTCTTTCGTGCCCCGTACCGTTCGGGGGCATGTGATTCTCCTCTCCAGGAGTGTTGGTGTTGGGCTGTATACTGTGCAATAAACTCAAATGACTTTTAGCTCTGCTATATTTTTCATAAAATTTTGATTTTGTTAACAGTGTACATGCGTATACTCTAGAAATATAATTTATAATTAGGTTTCTTAATAAAGACTTTAGGTATGCCTTATTTTGTCAGGGTAGTCCTAACAGTGGTTGGCGTGGACTCAGCAATTAAAACCAACCACCAGTGAGCTACCACCCCATGTGGGAGACAGGTCTAGGACAGTCTATGGTAGCAAATGCTGGGCTACACCAAGAGTGGGTCCTCGGCAAGACTCTAACCTGCCCCGGCCACCTGTAAAAACAATTAACATCTGGAATAAGAGCGTCAGCTAAATGGCCAAATGTTTAACATAGACGAGGTGTAAAACTACTACTGTGACCCTGTAAGACGGTCTAAGGACCAAACCAAAACCTGGCACAGTAAAAGCGTATGATGCTTCAATAATCAATCAAGTCCAGCGATAATAGGCGATAGGCCAGGCTAATAAAATGTAAGGCTGAAACAAAGAGCGAACTCAAAACAAAATTAAACCAGCGAGGCAACAGAGTCAACAGGTACAACAACGACAATCATGCAGCAGTACTGGCAGAGAGGAGCACAAGCTGTGGAGCTTATAAACAAACAGGGGCAACGAGGATCAGGTGTGATTGGACGAGGGGTAGCATGTGACAGAGGCATGTGCCTGAAGGGGGATTCTGGGGAACTGGAGTTCAGAGAGTCTGTGGCGGCCTATAAGCGTGTCTGGAGGCGTGGCAGATCCTGGTTATGGTGTGACGTAGCCCATAATGATGTCGTCTACTGTATGTGTTCAGCAGCCCAGGCCGGGATCAGGCGGCGTTAGCGCCCCCTTGCTTGTTGGCTCCACAGGTAAAGTGCACTTCTGAGACTGACAGGCTTCCCCAGCTGAGCGGCATGCAATCTAATTTGATTTCGCAGCAGAGACGGTGACAACTCATCGATGTCTGCGGCGTTGACCAACCTCGGGTAGAGGATCAGGCTGAGATCTCTCGGAGCCCAAACATAACCATGAGATTAATATTCAGCTGCCTGCAAATACAGATGCTTACCCCCAGTCTTTTCTGCCTGACGTCTGAAGAGGGAGCGAGTATTTATGCTAGCAGGCCTCCTTCCTGCTCAAAACGCCGGCTGAATTGGTTCTTGTGGTAAACGGTTCTCTCCAAATATCTGCGCTCATTCAAAAGAGTCATTAGACTTTAATCAATACAGCAGTTAAAAATCTAAAAGGAGAAT
>JAMWET010004625.1:10000-17188 GCA_024036415.1 Prochilodus magdalenae | reverse complement strand
CCACTTGTACTTCCCCTAACTGGCCACTTTATTAGAAACACCCACCTTGTACTTCCACTAGCTGGCCACTTTATTAGAACTACCCCTTTAAGTGTTCTGTAAGGCTCACCTGACTCTGGGTGGTGTTAGTCACTCCCCAGACGGTGGTGACCACGGAGACCGCCCCAGGTGCCTGATTGGTGTTGGGCTGCCAGGGGACAGGGTCGTATGGATAAGACCCATCACTGCGGAGACAATAACAAAACATGGATTTGAACTTTTAACACTCGGGTCATCCGTGACTTTCAGAACCTGGTGTTCCCTCTGGGATTCATAAACTGATCTATCGATCTATCTATCTATCTATCTATCTATCTATCTATCTATCTATCTATCTATCTATCTACTGTTGGAGTATTCTGTTTTAGTACCCTGTCGGGGTAGTGGGTCTCGGTACTCTGTCGGGGTAGTGGGTCTCGGTACCCTGTCGGGGTATTGGGTCTCGGTACTCTGTCGGGGTAGTGGGTCACAGTAACCTGTCGGGGTATTGGGTCTCGGTACTCTGTCGGGGTATTGGGTTTCAGTACACTGTCGGGGTAGTGGGTCTCGGTACCCTGTCGGGGTATTGGGTCTCGGTACTCTGTCGGGGTAGTGGGTCTCGGTACCCTGTCGGGGTATTGGGTCTCGGTACTCTGTCGGGGTAGTGGGTCTCGGTACTCTGTCGGGGTAGTGGGTCTCGGTACCACTGGTCGGCGGTAGTGGGATCTTGGTACTCTGTCTGGGTCGTGGTAGTGGGTCTCGGTACCCTGTCGGGGTATTGGGTCTCGGTACTCTGTCGGGGGGGTTTATGTGGTGTCTCAGGTACTGGCTAGTCCGGGGTTAGTGGGTCTCTCGGTACTCTGTCGGGGCTAGTTGGGTCTCGGTGGGTACTCGTGTCGGGGTATTGGGTTTTTTTTTTTCAGGTACAACTGTCGGGGTATTGGGTACTGCGGTACTTCTGTCGATGGTATTGGGTCCCTGTCCGGATACTGCTGTCGGGTGGTATTGGGTCTCTGTTTACTGGCTGTCCTGGGTATTGGGTCTCTGGTACTCTGTCGGGGGTGGTATTGGGTATCGGTTACCCTGTCGAGTCTCCAGGGTATTGGGTACTCTGTCGGGTAAGTGGGTCTCGGTACGGCTGTCGTGGGTAAGTTGGTCCTCGGTAGCTGCTTCGGTGGTAGTGGTCCTCGGTAAGCCACAGTTCTGTCGGTTGTTGGGTTCTCGGTTACTCTGTACGTGGTGAGTGGGGCAATCAGTAACCTGGTCGTGGTAGTGGGGTTCTCGTTACTCTGGTCGGGGGGTAGTTTGTCCGTCTGGTACCCTGTCGGGGTATTGGGTACTCTGTCGGGGTAGTGGGTCTCGGTACTCTGTCGGGGTAGTGGGTCTCGGTACCCTGTCGGGGTATTGGGTCTCGGTACTCTGTCGGGGTAGTGGGTCACAGTAACCTGTCGGGGTAGTGGGTCTCGGTACTCTGTCGGGGTATTGGGTTTCAGTACACTGTCAGGGTATTGGTTTTCTAATACTCTGGTCGGGGTTATTGGGTTTTACAGTACTCTGTCGGCGAGTAGTGGGGGATCTCGGTACTCTGTCGGGGTATTGGGTTTGGTTTCAGTAACACTGTCAGGGTATTCGGGTTCAGTACTCTGTCGGGACTAGTGGGTCTCGTGTACTTCTGATCGGGGTTTGGGTTTCAGTACAACTGTCGGTGTATTCGGGTCTCGTTACCTCTGTCGGGGGTAGTTGGTCACACGAGTAAACGCTGTCGGGGTAGTGGGTCTCGGTACTCTGTCAGGGTATTGGGTTTCAGTACTCTGTCAGGGTATTGGGTTTCAGTACTCTGTCAGGGTATTGGGTTTCAGTACTCTGTCAGGGTATTGGGTTTCAGTACTCTGTCAGGGTATTGGGTTTCAGTACTCTGTCAGGGTATTGGGTTTCAGTACACTGTCGGGGTATTGGGTCTCGGTACTCTGTCGGGGTAGTGGGTCACAGTAACCTGTCGGGGTAGTGGGTCTCGGTACTCTGTCGGGGTATTGGGTTTCAGTACACTGTCAGGGTATTGGGTTTCAGTACTCTGTCGGGGTAGTGGGTCTCGGTACTCTGTCGGGGTATTGGGTTTCAGTACCCTGTCGGGGTATTGGGTTTTGGTACACCTTTGAGGTGTTGGTTCTCGGTCCTTTGCCAAAGTATTCAGTCTTAGTACTCTGTCAGGTACTCTCTCAGTACTCTCCCAGGGTATCTGGTCTTGATAGTCTCCCAGTTATTTGACCATGGTACTGCTCCGGTACTGCTCCGGTACTGTTCCAGGTATTAGGTTTTGCTACTGTGTCCGTGTACTGGGTCTCGGTATTAGGTTTCCCTACTCTGAATATTCAGTGCCTGGCTCCACGTGTCTGTGAGCATGTGTGAGACTGACCCGTGGTTGAGAGCTGGTTTCAGGGTATTCATGCCGGGCTGTATCGGGTTCTTTCCTGCTGTTGGGTCACTCTGTCGGTTCCTCTGGTGCCTCAGCAGGAGGAGCCGACCCAACTCTTCACTCCAGGAAGACAGCAGAGCTAAAACAAACGGCCCAGACACACAGTTAATGTACAGGTATGTGCATTTACAGGCCCTGCCTTTTCCGGTGCAGTCGAGACAGCATTGCAATTTGCCAAATGAGCTTATAAACTTAGGAAGTCAATCAATCAATCAATCAATCAATCAATCAGTCAATCAATCAATCAATCAATCAATCAATCAATAAACCCGAAGTACATTGAGGGTGACCCCCTTATTTTCAGTTACAGGTTAACCTGGAGTTTAAATAAGGCTGTACAGACTGTAAGGCCTGAAAACTCCACTTCCCAGAATACCTCTGTCTAATCACCACTGAAGAACAGGGCACTAACGGATCCAGAGAATCAGACGGACTACAGTCTGTTTCAGTGATTGTGAAAGTATCAGCTCTGTTATTCGGTGCGTACCAAGTCTCGTACTTTGTCTCTGGTTCCCAGTTAACCACGACTTCGGGTTGTGTTTTTGTAATACACTTTTTAGTTCTGCTAAAAATAAATAACACCTAAACACTGAAAATAAGTCAAAAATAAAAAGGATTAAAAAAACAATTAAAAATGGATAAAAAAAAAAAAACAATAAAAAAAAATATGCCAATAAAATTAAAATACCAATAAATTAGAATAAAATAGAATTTTAATATACAAATAAAATTAAATATAAAAATACCAATAAAATAAAATAAAATAGAAATATGCCAATAAAATAAAAATACCAATAAATTAGAATAAAATAGAATTTTAATATACAAATAAAATTAAATATAAAAATACCAATAAAATAAAATAAAATAGAAAAATGCCAATAAAATAAAAATACTAATAAAATTGAATAAAATAAAATATAGCAATAAAATAAAAATACCAATAAAAATAGAATAAAACAGAATTTTAATATACAAATAAAATTAAATACAAAAATACCAATAAAAAACAATTAATTAAATTAAATTAAATTAAATTAATGATTAAAATGAATTAAAATGATAAAGGAAATGATAAACTCAGTGAAAACAGCTACAGGCTGTCTGGAGGTCTAGAAACTAAACAGTTTAACTGACTGAGTGATGACTGCATGCGGAGTCTTAGGGACTCGCGTAGTAAATTTGGATTTTCCCAGCTCAGGAAAAACTCCCGGTACCTGGCAGGTGATCCACTAGAGTGAGTCTGAGAGTTACGGTTATTTATAGACATGATAGCAGAGGAATAAGCTGGCACATGACCAGGAAGTGATCTGAAACATGCCGGTGTGTTTACTACCGTGCTGCTCGTGAGGACCAACCAACTTTCCCACCCAGTCTGCAGTGGTGAGTGTTGTAAGGGTCGCCAGTAATAAACCTCAGAGCTCTGTAGTGTAGGCACCCATCTTCAACAGTAGGTGTCAGTATAGGCACTGAAGACTGGGAGATGCAGCCAGACACTGGGAGAACATCCCTGCCTACTGTTTCTCATCTGCAGAGTCAAATGACCAACTGCACCTTCTCCTACACCCACACAACTGAACATCCAGCTGAACATCCAGCTGAACATTCTCTCGGACATCCAGTCAAACTGTCACTCCACTGGTACCGCACACGAACTGCTCATGTACCACGCTGGGCTGTAATGCTTCATCTTTGTCATCCTAGGCTTCTGCCCTCACGAGGAGGGCATCTGTGCTGCCTGACCTGAGGCCTGTCGCCACAGGCTCCTGCAGTTCCTCCATCAGCCACTAGGTGGAAATGCATCCACAGTTATTAGTGCTGTGAATTCAGAACTCCAGGCCACATGGACCGTCACACTGGGCCAGTGTTTCCTGCTTTAGCACCCCCCTGGAGGTCGGGAAGGGTTTGTTAATGAGGTGAGGAGTTCATTCAGGTGTGTGGAGAGCACGGAAAGCACTACAATGTGCAGGACAGGGAGCCTCCAGAACCAGGGTTGAGAAATACCAGATTCGGTAATCAGGATGGAACAGTTCTCAGCTGCACCCAGAAGGAATCAACCGACAGAAATGAAACTTGGTGTGTGGGTTTGACATGGTGAGACATGCGACTGATTCAAGTTCCAAGCTCGGCCGTGCATGTGATGTAAGACAGGACGGGTCTTATCTCTGTACCTGACTGACCCAACACCACCATTACAGACATCCAGCGAGCAGTGGTGTCCTCCATGAGTCCTCCTGTTAGTGCAGCACCATCGGTTTTCAATACAAGAGTGCCTAGACAGTGCTGCACCACGCAGGACTCTACATGCCACACAGAACCGTTAACCACGACTGTCCTTTAACCACCACGTCACATGTCACCAAAGACTGCAGTGGTGTCGTACCAGTTGGTTGTTTCTAATAAGTCATGGAGTAGACGTTGGTCAGAAGTGGCAGCGGGTCATCTTCCAGTGAGGTGTCCCGCTTTAAGTCTTGGTGGACGAGACCGCCCAACGAATCCGTGTGTGGAGGCACCGTTGGTCAGCACCAAGATGAAACGGTTTAATGTTTGGGTGTTTCACACGTGGCCAGAAAGAATCTGTTTTTTGTCCCTCCACCCTCCACAGTCCACCCATACCCGCACCCCTATTTGCAGGGAACTGTGTGGTAGGGATGTTTCAAGCTGCACATGGGTAGACAGATTATTTCAAGGACGCAATCAGGGTGACCTAGGTACAAATAAGTCCCATACCGAGACGTCTGGCGTGTTGGGTTGGTGGTTATTTTTAGGAAACTCACGTTCAGGTCCATCACTACCACACAAACACTCCAGATTGGATTTACTACAGTAGCAGTGCCTCCTGGGGATCAGACTTGGTGAGATCTTCTCACCACACAAACACCTGCTGTGTGTGTGTGTGTGTGTGTGTGTGTGTGTGTGTGTGTGTGTGTGTGTGTGTGTGTGTGTGCAGTCATTAGATTAATCAGGGATTACGGAAGCCAGACTGATCCGAAGGGAGAGGTAGATGAGCACAGATCTTAAAGCTGCAGTAGTAACATTAATCAGACACACACAGCATGGGAGGGGGCCGGAGGGTCCACACACTAACATGACAACAGATGGACTACCGTCTGTAACTGCACACCTATATAGTGCAGCGCTGGGGTATCTGTTTCTAATAAAGTGGCCAGTGAGTGGATGTAGATGGTGGGTGTTTCTAATAAAGTGGCCATTGAAGTAGACATAGGTGTTTTCTAATAAGGTGGTCCGCAGTGGAGTGGTGGTAGATGTAGGTGTTTCTAGATAAAGTGGCCAGTACAGGTGGTGTAGGTGTTTTACAAGTCCATCCGGACACCACCACAGTCCCTTCCTGGTTCTCATGCATGTGGAATGTGCAGGTGTGTATCTCCTCTGTGATGTCGTTAGGACTGCGGTCACATTCTGCAGTACCGCCAGTGATCCAGGCAGACGGGCTAACCGCATTACCTCCCCGATAACGATATCTGAAGGAACACCGTATTCGATTACAGTCCAGAACACCGCTCGCCCGCCATTTCCTCCATCAGCTCCAGAACAAACTCGCTGATCTGCTCGTCAGGAGAAACAGATTCCCAGCCCGCCACTGAATCCCCCCAGCTCGGCCCGTTTACACCTGCACGCTGGAAGCAGCCAGACAGAGTGAGGAAGGAACCGGAGGGATACACCTGTCTCTGTGATGGGGGGATTGAGGCAGGTTGCAGGGCAGAGAGGTTTTATGGGTTGTCCAAGAAGCACAGTCTTGGGTCAGAACACAGGCAGGCAGAGACAAACCCATAACCACAAGAACCGAGATACCAAAGCTCAGGTCCGGTACACAGAGAAACGCAGCTCAGTGTAAGGGGCGTACACGGGAGTCCTAACGAGTCCTAGATCAGCTGCAGGTGTGCGAGAGAGGAGGAGAGTGGGTGGAGCCAGTGTGGAGCCAGGGAAGAAGCCGTATGCAGTACCACACATGGCCACGAGGGTGTTTCCAGTAGCTGCTGATTTGCAGTCTCTCAGTCGACTTGACCACGATACACAGATCGCTATCCGTCTCAGGCAAATGACGGCAGGTGTGGTCTGGTTATGTGAGGGCACACGGTGAACTGGCTCCCGAAGGCCCAGACAGACCACCAGTACAGAGGATCGTATCAAGAAACAGGTGGCACCCCAATTACACACTCCTGTCTCGGTCCGGCCCATTTCCAGGAGCTTAGCAGGAGGAAATTCGGTGACCTGGTGCCCATTATGCAGCCTGCCAGTGGCAGCCGGTCACTATCGTCTTTATTTGTAGTGGTGTCGTGATCGAGAAGCCTGGACCGCTACAGACTGGAACCGGATGGTCTTCAGCAATGAATCCAGGTTCTCTTTGGAATCCAGCGATGGCTGGGCTCCTGCCTTTGCTGGGCCCCAACTGCTGGGGAGCCTTGGCATATGATAGTCAGTCACAGCTCAGCTCAGCGGTACGTCCAGGACATCCACCGGCCACGTGTGTTGCCCCTCATGCCAGGGCTTCCTGCGGGCATTGTTCAGCAGGATAATGCTCGCCCACACACGGCAAGGGTCTTCCAGGAAGGTCTTTTCCTTGTCCTGCCTGGTTGCCAGGTTACGAGTGTGCAGGATCTAGAGGTCTAGCTGCAACATCTGTGGCGCATCTCATCTGGGATCCAGGCTAGAGGAGGCCCAACAGGGTTCTAGAG
>JAMWET010004625.1:0-5000 GCA_024036415.1 Prochilodus magdalenae | reverse complement strand
GGAACGCCCGCTGATCTCCACACCAGTCCAGCAGCTCCGTCGCCGCCGTTTGGAAGTTAGCCGGGTTCTGTAAGTGCTGCCGAACAAGACAAACAAGGAAATCAACAAACTACGTACTTTAACATGCACTAGCAATGTAGCTAAGAACTGGACGTCATGGAAGCTAATAGCTCACCAATTAGCCTGGCGCTAGCTGCATGCCTAAACCATCAGTCTGTGTGGAGGTGTTGAGTATCTAAGACCTGATTATGGTTTCCGACTTATGATCATTTGCTAAGGTACCCATTGCTATTCCTGTCAAACTTCCTAAAACTGGGAATTTTGAAAACATAGCAGATAGAGAACTTTGAGACCGGATGGAAAGTACAAAGGGACTTTAGCGTACGTTGGCGCTGGACCTATTTCTCCTAGCAGCTACATGACTTCAGATATTTTGTGATGACCCTGCAAAGGACTGGCGGCCTATCCAAGGGGGTGCCCTGCCTTCTGACTCAGTGAACGCTGGGCTAGGCTCCAGCGGCCCCTCCCCTGCGACCCAGAAGGACAAACTGGTTTAGAAGGTGAGTGATGTAAAGTCAACGTCGGCTAATCTCAGAAGTCTTTCCACAGGTCAGTAGAGTGTAGGGTTGCCACCTATCAGAAATGAAAATAAAGGATGGGGGGCGGGAGCGGGGCATGGTCATGTGTGAGTGATGTGTTCGAAATCGCGCATTTGATCAAAGTTCAGCTCAGTCCGCGGGGCGTGGATTGTTTGTGATCTTTCATGTGTGTGTGACAGACGTGTATATCGGACATTTACGGAAGTACGGAACAAATTTACGGAAATACGAAACATATTTACGGACATTTTACAGAAATATAAAACAAATTTACAGACATTTACGGAAATACGGAACAAATTTACGGAAATACGAAACATATTTACGGACATTTTACAGAAATATAAAACAAATTTACGGACATTTACAGAAATACGGAACAAATTTACGGAAATACGAAACATATTTACGGACATTTACGGAAATACAGAACAAATTAACGGACATTTACGGAATCCGAAACAAATTTACGGAAATTTACGGAAATACAGAACAAATTTACGGACATTTTACGGAAATACGGAACAATTTGCGTCCTGTTTAGGTTTAATACCGGACACAACATTTAATTGCCAAATAAAGGATGATTCTGTATTTTACGGGACGGGTGGCAACCCTAGTAGAGTGTGGCGTGCTCTTTCCAACAAGACCCTAAGTCGCTTTCCTAGCCAATCCTAGCCAGAGAAATTTAGAGCACCAAAACTCGTCAAAAATACGAACACCTGCCTTCTACCTGTCGAGGAATGTAGGGAAGCGTTAAGCTCCCTGTTCAATTCCACATCAATCTTTATTGTAGGCTATGGGAAACGGGGAAAAAAACAAAGTGCAGTCTCTGATTTCTGAAGATCTGTAGATCAGTGGAGCTTTAAATCACTACTTCATTGCCGGACTCTGGATCCCGAAACTCCCAGGCTCCTCACCTGTTGTCCTCTCTGGGGCAGAGAAGTGGAAATAAAGTGGACTAGTGGACTAGCCTGTGCAACCACTAGTCTCACAGCAGAGAGAGCCCAGGTATCACAGATTGGTGCTGAACCTGATGCTGCGGTGATGGACAGCATTACAGTAGTGAGTCTGCATGCAGCTAACAGCTGCAGGTCCTAGATGACTCGCGAGCCAAGAGTCAGGCCGAACCACTTCCTCAGTAATCAGGAGGAGATGTGTTTGTTTAGTGCCCACTGGTCCACTGTCACTGCCTTGCTCGACCTCACTCTAGCGACGCCTCTGGCACACACTCTATGCAAACCGCTGATGTTGCTTTAGCTTTGCATGGAGATGAAACGTCTGGTACGTGTACCGCAGCCCGGTTCACCTGTTTAATGCAGAGCAGTCTGTCATTGGTCTGCTGGATGTGTCTGTCCATGGAGGTGAAGGATGCCATGCTGCTGCTGCTGCTCCTGCTGCTGGTGCGTACACTCAGGCCTTCAGGGGCCCGCCATCAACACTGACCAGCCATTTACACTGTATAGAGAGAAAGAGAGAGAGAGAGAGAGAGAGAGAGAGAGAGAGAGAGAGAGATTATGTACTTATACTCCAGCACACCAAACCTCATTTGTTTACATCACACTATCCATCACTTAAACACAACTGTGGCGTTGAGGTCTGTCCTAAAGCTTCCCTCCACTATATAAATCAACTTCAGGACTAGCCAGGACAATACCCCAATACAGCCCTCAATACTCCAACACAGCATTCAATACCCCAACACAGCTCTCAATACCCCAACACAGCCCGCAATACCCCAACACAGCCCTCAATACCCCAACACAGCCCTCAATACTCCAACACAGCTCTCAATACTCCAACACAGCTCTCAATACTCCAACACAGCTCTCAATACCCCAACACAGCCTTCAATCAAACACCCCTCAACACACAGCCTTCAATACAGCCCTCAATCCTCCAACACAGCTCTCAATACCCCAACACAGCCCTCAACACAGCTCCACACAGCTCTCAATACCCCAACACAACGCTCAATACCCCAACACAGCCCTCAATACTCCAAGAGCACAACTACTCCAACACAACTCTCAATACTCCAACACAGGCCGCAATACTCCAACACAACTCTCAATACCCCAACACAACTCTCAATACTCCAACACAGGCCGCAATACTCCAACACAGCCCTCAATGCCCCAACACAGCCCTCAATACTCCAACACAGCCCTCAATGCCCCAACACAGACCTCAATACTCTAACACAAACCTCAATACTCCAACACAGCCTGTAATACTCCAACACAGCCCTCAATACTCCAACACAGCCCTCAATACCCCAACACAGCCCTCAATACTCCAACACAGCCCTCAATACTCCAACACAGCCCTCAATACTCCAACACAGCCCTCAATACCCCAACACAGCCCTCAATACTCCAACACAGCCCTCAATACTCCAACACAGCTCTCAATACCCCAACACAGCCCTCAATACTCCAACACAGCTCTCAATACCCCAACACAGCTCTCAATACCCCAACACAGCCCTCAATACTCCAACACAACTCTCAATACTCCAACACAGGCCGCAATACTCCAACACAACTCTCAATACCCCAACACAACTCTCAATACTCCAACACAGGCCGCAATACTCCAACACAGCCCTCAATGCCCCAACACAGCCCTCAATACTCCAACACAGCCCTCAATACTCCAACACAGCCCTCAATACTCTAACACAAACCTCAATACTCCAACACAGCCTGTAATACTCCAACACAGCCTGTAATACTCCAACACAGCCCTCAATACCCCAACACAGCCCTCAATACTCCAACACAGCCTGTAATACTCCAACACAGCCCTCAATACTCCAACACAGCCCTCAATACTCCAACACAGCTCTCAATACCCCAACACTGCTCTCCACACCCCAACACAGCCCTCAATACCCCAGCACAGCCCTCAATTACCCCATCACAGCCTTCAATACCCAAACACTGCCCTCAATACCCCAACACAGCTCTCAATATTCCAACACAGCCTACAATACCCCAACACAGCTCTCAATACCCCAACACTGCTCTCCATACCCCAACACAGCCCGCAATACCCCAACACAGAGTTCTAATTATTTTATTACTTATTATTACTATTATTATTATTAATGACCCACTATAGATATCTGATAGTAAGTGTTTATTAATGAAATGCTAATGAGCAGTCAGGAGTGTTTACGTATGAACATCACTCACAGTGGCCCAAAGAGAAGGTCTGGCTCGATGTGTGGGCCTCAGATGACCTCACCCAGTGTTGAGGAGTTGTGTCTCCATATGCACTTCTGTTTACACATTTTCCATTCTCACATTTTAGCCTGTTCCCCACCTTCCCAACACAGACAGACGGTCCTTCAGTGACCTCACACACACACACACGCACACACACACACACACACACGTACACACACACACACACACACACACATACACACACACACACACACTAATAACTCAATTTTACTGCTCTAATAACTGCATGTGTGTGTGTGGGGGGGTGTCTGACTGTGTGTGTGTGTGTATGTGTTGGGGGTTGTCTAATTCTGTGTGTGTGTGTTGGGGGGTTGTCTGATTCTGTGTGCGTGTGTTGGGGAGGTCGTCTGATTCTGTGTGCGTGTCTTGGGGGGTCGTCTGATTCTGTGTATGTGGTGGGTGTCGTCTGATTCTGTGTGTGTTGGGGGGTCGTCTGATTCTGTGTGTGTGTGTTGGGGTCGTCTGATTCTGTGTGTGTGTGTTGGGGTCGTCTGATTCTGTGTGTGTGTGTTGTGGGGGTCGTCTGATTCTGTGTGTGTGTCTGTGTTGGGGGGGTCGTCTGATTCTCTGTGTGTGTGTGTGTGTTGGGGGGTTGTCCGATTCTGTGTGTGTGTATGTGACCTTTCACCCTGGGATTGGACTACACAGATGAGCAGTGCAAGAGCCACTGTACGCCTGTTTTGGTATGAAAGCATTTCGTTCCATGTTTGAAACTGATGAATGGTGTGGGTGGGTGGGTGTGGAGGGGTATTACTCTAAATATAGCCCCCCCTTCTTTGCCCCTCTCTCTGGATGGATATATAAATAGCAGTTAATGAATACTAAACGCCTGAGAACCAAGCAGGCAGTTAATACAAATACACGCACATCAGAACGCACATACCGCACACACACAGACTGCCTCACTTCACATGTACATCATACTGTACCTGCTTCTAACTTCTTCTGGCTATACGCTACCTGCATCTCATTGGCTCTGTACCTGTACTCTGCACAGTGACAATAAAGTTAAATCTAATCTAATCTAATCTAATCTAATCTACTACCAACAGTAAGACCCCTAAAGACTGGCACTGCCAGGAACAAGACCTCTAAAGACTGGCACTACCAGGAACAAGACCTCTGGTATTACCAGGAGCCAGACCTC
>JAMWET010004624.1:47500-105888 GCA_024036415.1 Prochilodus magdalenae | reverse complement strand
TAGTGCATGCTGTGTTCAGTTCACTCAGAATTCACTGCTGCTGAACATTAACGCTGGTGTTTAGTTCATCTCACCGTGTTACTAACCTGGCTCTCTGATCTGTAGATAAACGGTCAGATCCTGGACCTGCTGGACCTGTGCGGGCGGCTGTCCTGCTGGCTGTACTGGTGGGGGTACTGGTGTGTGTGATTGTGGGATTGGTTCTGAAGAATCTACGACAGAGGAGAGAAATCCAGAGGGTGAGGAATGAAATCAGAATGGTTCCACACATTAACCAGGAGGAGTTAGAGAGACTGTCCCCCCGGACCCTTAACCAGGACCTCAACGGACCAGGCACGGCAGACGACCACACACCGGATTTAACCACCACCACCTCGTACCAGCTGTGAAGCATGGCGGTGGAGGTGTCATGGTTTGGGACTGCTTGGCTGCAGAAGGGACTGGTCTGATGTGTTTAGACATTATAATAATAATAATAATAATAATAATAATAATGTTTTTATTTCCATATGATTGTATTCAGTGTAGCTTCACTGAGCTCTGTTGTAAATATGTATATATGAACAGGTTAAAGTTGGATATAGATACCTGAAGTCTCATGTACATGGTGTCTTTATGGGGTGGGGAGAGAAAAGGGAGAGAGAGGTCTCAGTGCCAGTGTGCACTGGTGGTGGCTGTACTTGTAGGTGAGACTGTGGGATTAGTGGAAGTGATTATGCGACAGAGGAAAGAAATTCAGCATCTCGTCACCGTCCAAAGTAAAACAGGTCTCTCCAAAATGTCAACTTTACAGGAGAGGCCAAAAACCTCATTCAATTAGACTAGAGGTCAATGGAACCAGACGTCTTTCCAAGCAGTTTTGGGCCATTTCTGTGAGTCCATTCTTCATATAATGTTCTCACAGTGTAAACAGCAGCTCATGTGATCAAACGAGGAATAAAACCAAAAATCAACAAAAATGGAGATACATGTTTTTCTTTGGACAGCAACGATATGAATAATGAAACGAATGAACACAGTAACCTGGAAAAAACAGAGATGTGTGGAGATGGAGAAGTATGGCTTAGTACTCTGGTCGATAACAGAGAAACACAGCACGTAGAGAGAGGCCGAGTAAACAAAGGGACATATATAAAGGTTCTAATGAGTCCTAGATCAGCTGCAGGTGTGCGAGAGGAGCCAGAAAAGAGGACATGTGCAGTACCGCACACAGCCAGGAGGGGGTGGTATGTGAGAGTGAGAGAGGTCTGTTGTGAATGCTGAACTGGTGATCAAGGCACCCCTCTCTGTTCCACACTGCTAAGGTTAAAACGCTAGTGTTAGAACCTCAGTTCTAAGTAGACGCCAGTGATATATACTGTTTCCTTTTAATGTGAGCATTTTATTTACAGTATAATCCACCAACACTGACCTCCTTATTCATCACTGTGTTTAATTAATCACATTTTCTCCACGTGCTTTAGTGTATGATTTCACATGTACATATATCAGCACCAAACAGCACAGACCTCCATCTTCCGGTGAGTGGTGGGGCTGTCTCTGTTGTCCTGAGTCACCTTACCTGCCTAGCTGAAGTCTGCTACGCCAGCTGTCCATCATAAAATCCCCCATGTATCCTGTATGGTATCAGAGGGCCCCGGGTGGAAAATGTTTATTTAAATTATATTTTATTTAAATTTTATTTTAAAAAATTTCACAAGATTATCTGAGGTGGCACATGTGACATGGAGATTACCCAGAACATTCCAGTAACCCTAACTAGGAACAGCTCACAAGCCAGAAATGGAGAGTTCTGGAATGGTGAAGTCTGAGCCCAGATCCTAATCCTATTGAAATGCTGTTGGGTGATTTGAAACGGGCGGTGCACTACGGTGGCCGAGAGGTGCAGAACAAATTAAAATTTCAGGAAACAAAATTACAGAAATTCAAACTAATTTACAAACCAAAAAAAAATTACATTCAAGAAAACAAAATTTACAGGTGAGACACGTTTACCAGTACCAAACAGTTTTACAGACTGTGGATTCTGACGGAAAGGGCGGGTCTAACACACAGGAAGTGTTTTATAAGGTTTATTATCTTCAGGAGAGTCAGTGTTGGGAGTCAATGACGGTTTGGTCCAGCAGGGGGCGCTGTTACTGTACATTATACAGAGACTCTGTGAATGAGTCCATTTTGCGAGTACAGTACAAAAATTTTAAAAAATTACAAACTAAAAAATTACATTTAAGAGAGTTTTACAAACTGGGAATTCTGATGAATAAAAAACAAAAAGGCGGGGGGGGGGGGGTGGGGTCCTCTAAGGGGGGGGGGTGGGGCGGGAGGGTTCCCTAAACTCACAAGAACAGTGCGTGTTGTGGACACTTGTCAATCAAACTGTTTGACTGTACGCCTGCTCGTCTCTCTCTTCCCTCTGCTCTTTAAAACACCTTCAACAGGTAAACAGAAGCGTGTCGGCTGGATAAACCACGCCCCTTATGGTACAGATCACCATGGTAGAGTTTAGTACAGTACAGTATATTATAGTAGAGTACATTACGGTATCGTATGGTATGGATCACCATGCTAGAGTATAGTACAGTACAGTATATTACAGTAGAGTATGGTATGGATTAGCATGGTAGAGTATAGTACAGTACAGTATATTACAGTAGAGTATGGTATGGATTAGCATGGTAGAGTATAGTATGGTGGCCTCACTGCAGGTCACCGTCTCTAATCCTCCATATCAGGTATTAAATTCACTCTCAGTTCTGAGAAAGTCTGCACTGCCGCTGATGGTGTCAGCTTTAGGGACTTCAGGAAACCCATGGTTCCTGTGTCTTCTCTCTGGGTGAGGTTCTGAGGGTTCTGTAAAGGAACATCAGGGTGTTCTGCTCCTGTATATAAGACTTTATGAAGCTAGACTTCCTGTGACTGACGGCCAGGCTCAGATCATGTGTCCACGATGTTTCACAGGTTTCAGTTTTACATAGTAATTTCAACATGCGCTAAACCCGTTTCCATGATGATTCGACTCCATAGTAAGTTCGATCACACTGTAAATGAAAGTTTGAACCCAGACCACTATAGAGTGGAGGTGTAGTGAGCCTCCCGTAGCAAACCCCCACCGACCGTCAAGAAGTTCCTCCAGTGGATCTCAGTAAGACACGAACGTATCGCACAGACGAGATGTGATTTTGTGAAGTCGATTCCTCACAGCGTTTGTTCTAGATTCAGAACTGAAGAAAAGGAGATCTGGAGAAAGACCAGTTTATCAGACCATCATGACTGATGGGTGGAGTGCTGAGAGATATGCAATGCATCACCAAGATCTTAGTTTAACGATATGGTATAGGTGAATGAGAGATAACTCCAGGTGAAGGAGCTGATAGAGACTAACTGGTTCTCCTCCATCAGCTCCTATGACTGGGGAGATGTTTCATCTCTAAATTTAGGAAACAAGCCAATGCTAGGACTGCTAATTTGAGTGCATGTGGTCAAAAACCTGGAGAGTGGACACGACCGACTGGGGAGGTCTCACTCTCTGCTGCACTTTATTCTGCCGGCACAGATACATACACAATCCGTTTCTCAGTTAACCTCTGCAACTGCACACAGCTCTCCAGGGATGGTCACAGCGCCACTCGGACTACTAGTACACATAAATAGAATATATAAATAATAATGAAAAGATACAACAAAATACGTTTATTAATAGAAGTGAACTCTTGTGATAGTGGATATAGTGGATCAATTTTACTGTAGCTAATTGAGAGAGAGAGAGTTTTTTTTCCAGTAGCTTTACTGAACACAAGTCATTTCTCAGTCAACCTCTGCAACTGCACACAGCTCTATAAGAATAGGAGAAGGGTAAAAAACCCTCATCCCAACTCATTCTCTAGCACAGACCAATTGATGCCAAAAGAACTGCTGCTGTCTGTTGAAACACTGCTTGCAGCTCCATAGATATTAAAAGTCATAAATTCTGTAAAATATGGGCTTATACTCATCAAAAACACACCAGCAAGGTGCTATGACAGACATTACAGCTCATACTTTCATCAGTCCACTTTGTAAGGATATATTTTGTGCTAAAATACTTAGTAAGTAGTAATAGTTAGTTGTACAGTACATACAGTCAGTCTGGTGGTGTGTGTGCTGGAGTGGGCGAGTTTACCTGACAGTCTGTTAGTGATTTCTATCAGTCTGCGTGCATGAGAACGGACCTAAAGTCTTGGTGTTGATTGTTAATTCCCTTAGGCTGTGAGTGAATTATTTTTACCGTGTCCCAGCAGCTCCAATGGAATATCGAGATAGACCTGGTTTTAGACCCGAGTCCTGATACATTCACTACCAGCGGCAGCTTCGGCCGGAAGATAGATAGATAGATAGATAGATAGATAGATAGATAGATAGATAGATAGATAGATAGATAGATAGATAGATAGTGGTATACCATTTGCTGAGCAAATTAAGAAGATGGCTGTTGTCAGCCATACAGACAGTGTCCCGGTACGCAGTAATATAAATAATTATCAGTGCAAAAAGTGTAAACAGTACAGAATGGAGTAGAATAATACAATATAAATATAAATAGGGCATTTAGGGGGGCATTTAGGAGGGAGTGTGTGCAGAGATGGGGGTGTGTCCAGAGGAGGGGGTGTGTCCGTTGGAGGGAGTGTGTAACCAGAGTAACCAGAATGAAAGAGTGTCACAGAGTTTTTCATTTCCTGTAATGAGAGGAGTTGAACAGTCTTATGGCCTGAGGGACAAAGGACTTCCTGAGTCTGTCTGTGGAGCAGGACTGGGACAGCAGTCTGCCACTGAATGAGCTCCTCTGCCTGGTGATCGTGCTGTGCACAGGATGGTGAACATTGTCCATGAAAGCACGGTGAGTACTACTGTGTAGATCTGCTGAGGCTTATAGAGGATCTGGGTGACTCCCTCTCTTTCTCTCTCTCTCTCTCTCCTGTGTTACTTCCTGATTCAGATGAACGCTCTCTCCGTCTGTAGGATTAATTCATATCTGGGTGAAGATGATAAGTGCCTGTGTATCTCTGTGCAATGTTCAGGTTGATCTGATCTGTTTGAGGATGAACATGTTCATGCAGAAGTAAAGGTTTCACGGAAGTGTGCACAAAGACTAGTACGAACTCCGCTGCTTTGTTAACTGGTGTGGAGGACACCTCCTGCTTCTGTGGAGAAAGGTAGGTTAAAGACTTTATTCCTTTAAGAGGAAATGTATTTTAGCTCAGTAACTTTTAGGAGTAATAGTTTAGGACCATACAGCTTTAAAACACTGCGTGCCCTCAGTGAGGTGAGGTTACTTTCGGTTTTACCAAAGTCCCCGTTGTTAAACAGCATGTCTCAGCATGCACCACACTGCATTTGAGAGATGACTGACACGCATGAATGGCGTTGTCTGAGTTTTTGGACAGTTTGGAGCCCACACTGCTGGAAGACGCTATCAGAACCTCCTTCTTCAGTTCTGTTATGTTCTGCATGGTCCTTTGTAGAACAATCCTTTGACAAGACTCAATATGTGACAAATCAGCAAACATAATTGGGTCATAGGTAACTACGATCTTACAGCCCTGTAACTGATCAGTCATAATTCATAAAGTTTTATGTGTATATTATTTTAGGTCTCTCTGTCCTCTCCTTGTCAGGACTGATTGTGTGATTGTATGTCTGTAGGTCAGTCATGCAGCTCTGCAGCACTGCTGTCTGCGTCCTGGTCTTACTGGTCACTACATTCAAAACCGGTATGGACTGTATGATTCTATTGCTGTAAATATGTTACTGTTACAGTGGAGTAAACAGCTCAGTGTAGTGAGAGTACACTGGGTTAAATAGTACAGTGCAGTATGAAGAGTACATGAAAGTAGTACAGTAGGTGAAACAACACAGTGTAGTAGTGTACAGTGGGTTAAACAGGGCAGTGTTGTATGAAGAGTACAGTGTCTTAAGAAGTTTACTGTGTAATAAAAAGAGTACAATGTACTATAAAGAGTACAGTGTAGTAAGTGTACGTTGGGTTAAACAGTACAGTGTAGTAAGAGTACAGTGTAGTAAGAGTACATTGGGTTAAACAGTACAGTGTAGTAACAGTACAGTGTAGTAAGAGTACATTGGGTTAAACAGTAGAGTGTAGTAAGAGTACAGTGTAGTAAGAGTACATTGGGTTAAACAGTACAGTGTAGTAACAGTACATTGGGTTAAACAGTACAGTGTAGTAAGAGTACAGTGTAGTAAGAGTACATTGTAGTAAGAGTACATTGGGTTAAACAGTACAGTGTAGTAAGAGTACAGTGTAGTAAGAGTACAGTGGGTTAAACAGTACAGTGTAGTAAGAGTACAGTGTAGTAAGAGTACAGTGGGTTAAACAGTACAGTGTAGTAACAGTACAGTGTAGTAAGAGTACATTGGGTTAAACAGTACAGTGTAGTAAGAGTACAGTGTAGTAAGAGTACATTGGGTTAAACAGTACAGTGTAGTAACAGTACATTGGGTTAAACAGTACAGTGTAGTAAGAGTACAGTGTAGTAAGAGTACATTGGGTTAAACAGTACAGTGTAGTAAGAGTACAGTGTAGTAAGAGTACAGTGGGTTAAACAGTACAGTGTAGTAAGAGTACAGTGTAGTAAGAGTACAGTGGGTTAAACAGTACAGTGTAGTATGAAGAGTACACTGTAGTAAGAGTACCGTTAGTAAAAAGAGTACAGTGTAGTATGAAGAGTACAGTGTAGTAAGAGTACAGTGAGTAAAAAGAGTACAGTCAGTTAAACAGTAGAGTAAAATACGGCAATCCAGTTAAGATCATTTGTTAACATATCTTTTAATAAGCACTAACAAGATCAGGATTGGGATCTGTGTCCTCACTTTTAAAGACTTAAGGCAAACTTTGAACACTCTTATTCCGTTCTCTTACAGACAAGGATTGGATCTGAGAAAAGACCATGTCTGATCTGATGTTTGATCATCTGGTTGTGTTATTCTCTTTTTCAGGCTCTGAATCAGCTGTTTCTTCAGTCACGGTGAAGCTCCATGAGTCTGCTACTCTGCCCTGCTCTGAGAGGTGTTCTGGTGTGGTCAGGTGGACTGTGTACCACAAACACCATGATGTTCTGGCTGAGTGTGATCAGACGTCCTGTAGATCAGTGAAGGAGGGATATCAGATGATCCATGTTCAGTACCTGATGGGAAACTTCACTCTCGTTATCACTGCAGCTGATTTCAGTAAGAGAGCCCGGTACACGTGTGACTGCGATGATACAGACCTCTGTGATGTGGCTCTTCATATTGAGCGTAAGTGTCCGTCTGGGTTCTCTGAGTGTTACTGATAGAACTCCAGTGGTTGCTCTTCAGTGCTGTATCATATTAACACTGAGTCTAAATGTTTTCCTCCTTAGCTTTGAACACTACCCTTCACATAAAGCCTGGTGAAGCTCTGGTGCTAAATTTAGACATACCAGAGGAAGTGGAGGTGCTTTATAACAGTGCAGGACCAGCTGGACCATCCAGTGGTCAGATCTGTACTGTGGATGGACGTTCAACATACTGTAAACCTGAATACACCCAGAGAGTGACCCTCACATCTACTCTGGAGCTGAGAGGAGTGACTCCATCTGATAGTGGGGTTTATACTGTAATGGACAGAAGGAACGACGAGGTCATTCACACCTACACAGTGACCGTGGGATCTGCAGGTGGAGGTGAATTTAAGGGTATGTAGTCATGTGATGTCCTCCTGTCCAGTCAGAGTTCTCTGAGCAGGAATCTGCTGCTGTATGTTAATAATGCTCAGTTAAACTCTGTGTAACTCTGCGTGTGTGTTTTGTAGATGCCCGGCCAGATCTGCATACCGGAAAGAGAGCCCTCGCACCAGCCTGGGTGACTGTTCCTATGGTAATGGCGGCTATAATTGTAGCAGTATTTGTGGTATCAGTCGTGGTTAACAGGCATCTGAGGAAAGAAAATCAGAGGCTCCGGCAAAGCGTACAGCTCTGTCCAGAGGGAGATAAAAAAACTTTCCAACATTTGAAATTCCAAAGGAAAAAGAAACTGTGTCCATAGACAAATGAACAGAACAAGTGTTTCTCCATTTCATGTTCTAAACTGATGTCCGATCTGTTCAGCTTCACATTTAAGAATAGCATTAGTTAAGACATCATTCATGATTTCATTACACACAAATAGGAGGAATGGTGATGTCAGGAATAATGTAGTGCTCAGAAGTAGCCCTGTTTAGTGTTAGTGTGTCTATCTAGACTGCTGTCTGTAAACAGGTAATTGGGTGTTGAACCAGGGTTAAGCTCAGGGTAAACAGGTTAAAAGAGTTACTCTGATGTGTTTACTCAACACAAAGTCCTGCTGGATTAACCTAACTTCTTTAGGTTGAATAAACTCCTTAGTTCATTTACCTGTAACTTTTTATTATTTTTTTTTATTGTTGGTTATTGTCGTTCACTGTTCTGTTCATATCTGACCTGTTTATGTATTTATTCGACTTTAAGACTGTGTTTATAATATGTCCTAATGTACATACAGAGTGATGTAAAAGCTGAGGAAACCTTTATGTGGACTGTCAGTCTATACGAGGATAGGATGTGTATGATTTATGTATATATGATTTTGTAATGGACACTGCATGTCTTTGTGTACAGATTAAGCTCTTCTAATAAAACCAGAGTGCGAATGTTTGAAAAGGTGTCTGTAGGCTCTTTTGTTCTTGCCAAAACTCATTAAACCCTCTTTAACAGGAACATCAACAGACACCAACACCAACAGAACTTTGGTGTGTCTGATGTCACAATCAGGCAGCCTCACTTCCACTACAGTCGCATCACCGCTCTGCTGTTAGTGTATATGGCCTTACTCCTGTATAGTGCAGCTTTACTAACCCTTATTTTCAATAATACCTCTGTGTTAAGGAGCATCTGTTCCTGGCTGTCAGCTGAAAGTCATGTGTCCTGTAAAGATGCCTTTATTACTGTTTGAGAGTGTACAGACTTTTATGATCGGTCATTAAAAGGAGGGACCTAGTGTTGTTGTGCTCAGACAAAGGAGATCAACCAGCACCTTAACATACTCTTACTGTGTACACAGGACTTTTACTCCTGTTTGGTCAGCCTTTAATTTCTCTATCCTCTTTTTTCAGCTTTCTATCTACTGTCTTCTAGACACTTGTTAAACCCTTTCAGGCTTTTCTATGTTTGTTTTTTGTGGGGGGTTTTTTTATTACTTTTTTTAAAAAAACAATATCCTTCAGTCTCTCCGGCCCTCCCCTTATACCTTTACCGTTCACTCCTCTGACTGGTGCGATGGTGAGTCTTTTAAAACATCCTCCATCTCCTGCACTGCCCCTCGCTGGTGGCCAGTGGCAGGGACCGCTCCTTACAGAACATGAATCTGTGTGTTTCTGAATTTACCAAGGCTGACCACAGACTTAACCCACACTGAACACAGACTGGTCCTGTGTTTAATTTCTGTATGCTGGTAACTGTATTCTACTTTATTCAGACGTTCTTTTATGTATGTATGTCTTTAAGTACACCTTGTTGTGTCTACACTCATTGTATATTTTACTTCAGTTGTTATTCAATGGTCACAACCCTCACAGGACCACCATCATTCTCTGCTGTCGCAGGTTGTGCTGGTGTGAGTGGATTAGACACAGGAGTGCTGGGTTGCATTTCCCATACAACGGGAGAGGATAGCACTGAACTAACTGGATTACCCTGCTGTATTTGGCTCTGTTCAGTGCTCCTTTGCTCCGCCCTGCTGGTTTACAGGTCTCTCCAAAATGTCAACTTTACAGGAGAGGCCAAAAGCCTCATTTAATTAGAATGGAGGTCAATGGAACCAGACGTCTTTCCAAGCAGTTTTGGGCCATTTCTGTTGGTCCATTCTTCATATAATGTTCTCACAGCGTAAACAACAGCTCATGTGATCAAACGAGGAATAAAAAACCAAAAATCAACAAAAATTGAGATGCATGTTTTTCTATGGACTACGACGATATGAATAATGGAACGAATGAACACAGTAACCTGGAAAAAACAGAGAAATATGTGGAGATGGAGAAATATGGCTTAGTACTCTGGTCGATAACAGAGAAACACAGCACGTAGAGAGAGGCCGAGTAAACAAAGGGACATATATAATGAGTCCTAGATCAGCTGCAGGTGTGCGAGAGGAGCCGATGGAGGACATGTGCAGTACCGCACACACCCAGGAGGGGGTGGTATGTGAGCGTGAGAGAGGTCTGCTGTGAATGCTGAACTGGTGATCAAGGCACCCCTCTCTGTTCCACACTGCTAAGGTTAAAACGCTAGTGTTAGAACCTCAGTTCTAAGTAACCCACAGTGTATATATACATGTTCCTTTTAATGTGAGCATTTTATTTACAGTATAATCCACCAACACTGACCTCCTTATTCATCACTGTGTTTAATTAATCACATTTTCTCCACGTGCTTTAGTGTATGATTTCACATGTACATATATCAGCACCAAACAGCACAGACCTCCATCTTCCGGTGAGTGGTGGGGCTGTCTCTGTTGTCCTGAGTCATCTTACCTGCCTAGTTGAAGTCTACTACACCAGCTGTCCATCATAAAATCCCCCATGTATCCTGTATCGTATCAGAGGGCACTGGAGGGAAAGGTTTATTTCAATTATATTTTATTTAAATTTTATTTTAAAATGTTCACGAGATTATCTGAGGTGGCACATGTGACATGGTGATTACCCAGAGCATTCCAGTTACCCTAACAAGGAACGGCTCACAAGCCAGAAATGGAGAGTTCTGGAATGGTGAATGGCCCAGATCCTAATCCTATTGAAATGCTGTTGGGTGATTTGAAACGGGCGGTGCACCGGTGGCCGGGAGGTGCAGAACAAATTAAAATTTCAGGAAACAAAATTACAGAAATTCAAACTAATTTACAAACAAAAAAAATTACATTCAAGAAAACAAAATTTACAGGTGAGACACGTTTACCAGTACCAAACAGTTTTACAGACTGTGGATTCTGACGGAAAGGGCGGGTCCAACACACAGGAAGTGTTTTATAAGGTTTATTATCTTCAGGAGAGTCAGTGTTGGGAGTCAATGACGGTTTGGTCCAGCAGGGGGCGCTGTTATTGTACATTATACAGAGACTCTGTCCATTCTGCGAGTACAGTACAAAAAAAAAAAAAAATTACAAACCAAAAAATTACATTCAAGAGAGTTTTACAAACTGGGAATTCTGACGGAAAGGGCGGGTCTAACTCACAGGAAGTGCGTGTTGTGGACACTTGTCAATCAAACTGTTTGACTGTACGCCTGCTCGTCTCTCTCTTCCCTCTGCTCTTTAAAACACCTTCAACAGGTAAACAGAAGCGTGTCGGCTGGATAAACCACGCCCCCCACACACTGGACTAATCATGCTTTAGCGTCATCACCATCCCAAACTCCACCCACTGTATATAAGCGAAACAGTCTGATTGACATGGCAACAACAAGCACTTCCTGTGTGTTAGACCCACCTCTTCCGTCAGAATTCACAGTTTGTAAGCGTTTCCGCTCTGGTAAATTTGTTTACTTTTGTAATGTAGTTTTCTTTAATGTAATTTATTTGTAATTTTCTTTTTGTGAAATGTTAGTTTGTGTTGCACTTCTCGGCCGCCGTACTGTTTTCTTAAGTTTATTATCTTCAGGAGAGTCAGTGTTGGGAGTCAATGACGGTTTAGTCCAGCAGGGGGCGCTGATGTTCAGTTCCATTAGTGATGTGAACGGAGTTATGTATTTATTGACCCTGTGTGATGTCATCGGTTTATTGCTGGTTTACTGTTTATATGGTTCCCCAGGTCAGTGTGGGGATTAATCTGAAGGATCTTCTAATGGAACTGTGATATGGTTCTAGATGGCTTTATGGTTCTAGACTGCATTTGTACACGTCACACACTAAGTTATTTCGTTGGTCTTAATCCAAGGTGATGACCCACAGGCTGTGTGTGTGCTCAGGTCATGTAGACTGTGTAGTGGTCATCAGACTGGTCAGTGTTAATCAGGGTTTAGTGTTATGTGGTAATATGTGGTGTAACTCTACCTCTAAATTACACCAGTCCTTTACACTGTGTGTTATTATGGTCTGTATAATGCAGTGCAGTACAGTATAGTCTGGTCTGTAAAGGGACAGCAGGGTGTCCTGCTCCTGTATGGAGGACATTATGAAGCCCATGTTGTCAGTGTGGCTCTATTACTGATCCAGTCATCTGGCCGTCACGCCGACCACCTGTTAACGTCCTTCATTAGGTTTCAGTTATACGAAGCATTTGCTCATGCGCTCAACCAGCTGTTTTTGTGTCTCATGGTGATTTGACTCCATGGTAAGTTCGAGAGAGAGATCACACATCCATGTGTGTGTGTGACAGACGTGTATATCGGACATGTACCAAAATACGGAACAAATCGTGTGCCGTATTGGTTTAATACGGGACGCAACATTTATTTGGCAAATAATGGACGATTCTGTATTTTACGGGACGGGTGGGAACCCTACCCAGCATCTCTAGAGGAATGCCGAGATAGACCCGGTTTTAGACCCGAGTAACAGTCCTGATACCTTCACTACCAGCAGGAGCTCCGGTAGGACAGCACGGTGAGTACTACTGTGTAGACATCATGAGGTTTATAGAGCAGCTTTCTTTAGTTCTGTTATGTTCTGCATGGTACTTGTATGTATGTTGTAGTGATGTCAGAAAGAGAACAGTGTTGTGACAGTACCCATTAATGCTGAGCAGGCAGAACCATAGACCACTCCTCCTCCTCCATCTTCTTCTTGATACACCTTCTTTCTCCAGCAACTAATCCCACAGTTTGAGATATCGACACTGTCCGACTCTGGAATGTTTGGTCTGATCAGGAATGATGTGCATGTATACAGCTTGTTTATTGGATTCCTCAAATGGAATGATCATCACTGAGCTGTATTTTGTGTTTACATGTTTCTAACAGTAAAATATGTACAATAATCTGAAACTTTTAATATGTGACTAATCAGCATACATAATTGGGTCATCAGTGAATATATTTCACAGCACTGTAAGTGACCAGTTATAATTTATTACGTTTATGTGTATTATATTTTAGATATCTTCTGCTGGTCAGTGCTGATGGTGTCATGAAGTCCTGCAGCTCTGCTCTCTGTATCCTGATCTTACTGATCAGTACCTTCACTCCAGGTCAGTACAGTACGATTCTTTTGCTGTAAAAATGTTACATGTTACTGTGTTTCACGTTCATAAAACACAGTTCCTCTCAGCAACATCGTTAAAATACAGTGTGGTAAGATGAGTACAGTGGAGTAAAAAGAGTACGGTGTAGTATGAAGAGTCCAGTGGAGTAAGAATAGTACAGTGGAATAAGAAGAGTAGAGTGGAGTAAAAGAGTCCAGTGGAGTAAGAAGAGTAGAGTGGAGTAAGAAGAGTCCAGTGGTGTAAGAAGAGTCCAGTGGAGTAAGAAGAGTACAGTGGTGTAAGAAGAGTCCAGTGGAGTAAGAAGAGTACAGTGGTGTAAGAAGAGTCCAGTGGAGTAAGAAGAGTGGAGTGGAATAAGAAGAGTTCAGTGGAGTAAGAAGAGTAGAGTGGAGTAAGAAAAGTCCAGTGGAGTAAGAAGAGTCCAGTAGAGTAAGAAGAGTACAGTGGTGTGAGAAGAGTACAGTGGAGTATAAAGAGTACAGTGGTTTAAGAAGATTAGAGTGGAATAAGACGAGTAGAGTGGTGTAAGAAGAGTACAGTGGAGTAAGAAGAGTCCAGTGGAGTAAGAAGAGTAATGTGGTGTAAGAAGAGTCGAGTGGAGTAAGAAGAGTAGAGTGGAGTAAGAAGAGTAGAGTGGAATAAGAAGAGTAGAGTAGTGTAAGAAGAGTACAGTGGAGTAAAAAGAGTACAGTGGTGTATGAAGAGTCCAGTGGAGTAGGAAGAGTCCAGTGGAGTAAGAAGAGTACAGTGGTGTTAGAAAAGTACAGTGGAGTAAGAAGAGTACAGTGGTGTATGAAGAGTACAGTGGAGTAAGAAGAGTCCAGTGAAGTAAGAAGAGTACAGTGGTGTAAGAAGAGTACAGTGGAGTAAGAAGAGAACAGTGGAGTAAGAAGAGTACAGTGGTGTATGAAGAGTAGAGTGGAGTAAGAAGAGTCCAGTGGAGTAAGAAGAATGCAGTGGTGTAAGAAGAGTAGAGTGGAGTAAGAAGAGTTCAGTGGAGTAAGAAGAGTAATGTGGTGTAAGAAGAGTAGAGTGGAGTGAGAAAAGTACAGTGGAGTATAAAGAGTACAGTGGTGTAAGAAGATTAGAGTGGAATAAGACGAGTAGAGTGGTGTAAGAAGAGTAGAGTGGAGTAAGAAGAGTCCGGTGGAGTAAGAAGAGTAGAGTGGTGTATGAAGAGTACAGTGGTGTATGAAGAGTAGAGTGGAGTAAGAAGAGTCCAGTGGAATAAGAAGAGTAGAGTGGAGTAAGAAGAGTCCAGTGGAGTAAGAAGAGTAATGTGGTGTAAGAAGAGTAGAGTGGAGTAAGAAGAGTCCAGTGAAGTAAGAAAAGTACAGTGGTGTAAGAAGAGTAAAGTGGAGTGAGAAGAGTACAGTGGAGTATAAAGAGTACAGTGGGGTAAGAAGAGTCCAGTGGAGTAAGAAGAGTAGAGTGGTGTAAGAAGAGTAGAGTGTAGTAAGAAGAGTGCAGTGGAATAAGAAGAGTAGAGTGGAGTAAGAAGAGTACAGTGGTGTATGAAAAGTACAGTGGAGTAAGAAGAGTACAGTGGTGTATGAAGAGTACAGTGGTGTATGAAATGTACAGTGATATATAAAGAGTACAGTGGTGTATGAAAAGTACAGTGGTGTAAGAAGAGTACAGTGGAGTAAGAAGAGTCCAGTGGAGTAAGAAGAGTAATGTGGTGTAAGAAGAGTACAGTGGAGTAAGAAGAGTACAATGGTGTATGAAGAGTACAGTGGAGTAAGAAGGGTACAGTGGTGTATGAAGAGTACAGTGGAGTAAGAAGAGTCCAGTGGAGTAAGAAGAGTAATGTGGTGTAAGAAGAGTACAGTGGAGTAAGAAGAGTACAGTGGTGTATGAAGAGTACAGTGTAGTAAGAAGAGTACAGTGGTGTATGAAGAGTACAGTGGAGTAAGAAGAGTACAGTGGAGTAAGAAGAGTACAGTGGTGTATGAAGAGTACAGTGGAGTAAGAAGAGTACAGTGGTGTATGAAGAGTACAGTGGAGTAAGAAGAGTACAGTGGAGTAAGAAGAGTACAGTGGAGTAAGAAGAGTAGAGTGGAGTAAAATACGTTGATCCAGTTAAGATAATTTGTTAGCATATCTGAAAAAAAGCATTAACCAATGCAGATAACTCCGGATGGGGATCTGTCTATTCAGATTTAAAGAATCTTAGAAATGATCATGTCTGATCTAATGTTTGATCTTCATCTGGTTTTGAATCAGGGTCTGAATCAGCTGCTCCTACAGTCACGGTGAAGCTTCATGAGTCTGCTACTCTGCCCTGCCCTGAGAGGTGTTCTGGTGTGGTCAGATGGACCGAGTTCTTCAAACCCACTGAGGTTCTGGCTGAGTGTGATCAGACGTCCTGTAGATCAGTGAAGGAAGGATATCAGATGATCCATGATCAGTACCTGAATGGTAACTT
Organism: Prochilodus magdalenae; assembly: GCA_024036415.1. Classification (NCBI taxonomy): domain Eukaryota; kingdom Metazoa; phylum Chordata; class Actinopteri; order Characiformes; family Prochilodontidae; genus Prochilodus; species Prochilodus magdalenae. The sequence continues at coordinate 90,229 of JAMWET010004624.1, read as the reverse complement.
CTCTCTCACCATCACTGATGCCGATTTCGGTAAGAGAACCCGGTACACGTGTGACTGCGATGATACAGATCTGTGTGACGTGGCTCTTCAGATTGAGCGTAAGTGTCCGTCTGGGTTCTCCTCTGAGTGTTACTGTGGTTGCTCTTCAGTGCTGTATCAGATTAACACTCTTCCTGATTGGTTCCTCCTCAGCTTTGAACACTACACTTCACATAAAGCCTGGTGAAGCTCTGTTGCTGACCTTAGACATACCAGATCCAGTGGAGGTGCTTTATTACAGTGCAGGTGCAGCTGGACCATCCAGCGGTCAGATCTGTACAGTGGATGGACGTTCACTCCAGTGTAGACCTGACTACACCCAGAGATCATCTCTAATATCCGGTCTGGAGCTGAGAGGACTGACTCCATCCAACAGTGGAGTTTACACTGTAAGAGATAAAAGGAACGAAGAGGTCATTCACATCTACACAGTGAGTGTGGGCTCAGCAGGTGGAGGTAAATTAAAGGGTATATAGTCACATGATCTCTCTCTGTCCAATCAGAGTTCTCTGAGCAGGAATCTGCTGCTGTACTGCAATGAGTGTGTTTGTGTGTGTTCTAGATCGTTCAGATCAGCCTACAGGACAGAAAGCCCTTCTCCCAGCCTGGGTGACCGTACCGATGGTCATGGCTTTCATAATTGCAGCAGTGCTTGTGGTATCAGTCGTGGTGAACAGACACCTGAGGAAAGAAAATCAGAGGCTCCAGGAAAAGATAAATGAATACAGATCAGAGCTGAATAAGGACATTCCATTAGGGAGGCTTCGTTAACAGACGAATCAACAGGACTGTGTTAACAGGCGAATCAACAGGACTGTGTTAACAGACGAATCAACAGGACTGTGTTAACAGACGAATCAACAGGACTGTGTCAACAGACGAATCAACAGGACTGTGTTAACAGACGAATCAACAGGACTGTGTTAACAGGCGAATCAACAGGACTGTGTCAACAGACGAATCAACAGGACTGTGTTAACAGACGATTTAACAGGACTGTGTTAACAGACGAATCAACAGGACTGTGTTAACAGACGAATGAACAGGACTGTGTTAACAGACGAATCAACAGGACTGTCTTAACAGATGAATCAACAGGACTGTGTTAATAGACAAATCAACAGGACTGTGTTAACAGACAAATCAACAGGACTGTGTTAACAGACGAATCAACAGGACTGTGTTAACAGACGAATCAACAGGACTGTGTTAACAGACGAATCAACAGAGCTGTGTTAACAGACGAATCAACAGAGCTGTGTTAACAGACGAATCAACAGGACTGTGTTAACAGACGAATCAACAGGGCTGTGTTAACAGACGAATCAACAGAGCTGTGTTAACAGACGAATCAACAGGGCTGTGTTAACAGACGAATCAACAGGACTGTGTTAACAGACGATTTAACAGGACTGTGTTAACAGACGAATCAACAGGACTGTGTTAACAGACGAATGAACAGGACTGTGTTAACAGACGAATCAACAGGACTGTCTTAACAGATGAATCAACAGGACTGTGTTAACAGACGAATCAACAGGACTGTGTTAACAGACGAATCAACAGGACTGTGTTAACAGACGAATCAACAGAGCTGTGTTAACAGACGAATCAACAGGGCTGTGTTAACAGACGAATCAACAGGGCTGTGTTAACAGACGAATCAACAGGACTGTGTTAACAGACGAATCAACAGAGCTGTGTTAACAGACGAATCAACAGAGCTGTGTTAACAGACGAATCAACAGAGCTGTGTTAACAGACGAATCAACAGGGCTGTGTTAACAGACGAATCACGAATTAACAGACGAATCAACAGAGCTGTGTTAACAGACGAATCAACAGGACTGTGTTAACAGACGAATCAACAGAGCTGTGTTAACAGACGAATCAACAGAGCTGTGTTAACAGACGAATCAACAGGACTGTGTTAACAGACGAATCAACAGGGCTGAATCAACAGGGCTGTGTGTTAACAGACGAATCAACAGAGCTGTGTTAACAGACGAATCAACAGAGCTGTGTTAACAGACGAATCAACAGGACTGTGTTAACAGACGAATCAACAGGGCTGTGTTAACAGACGAATCAACAGAGCTGTGTTAACAGACGAATCAACAGAGCTGTGTTAACAGACGAATCAACAGAGCTGTGTTAACAGACGAATCAACAGGGCTGTGTTAACAGACGAATCAACAGAGCTGTGTTAACAGACGAATCGAATCAACAGAGCTGTGTTAACAGACGAATCAACAGGGCTGTGTTAACAGACGAATCAACAGGGCTGTGTTAACAGACGAATCAACAGAGCTGTGTTAACAGACGAATCAACAGGACTGTGTTAACAGACGAATCAACAGGGCTGTGTTAACAGACGAATCAACAGAGCTGTGTTAACAGACGAATCAACAGAGCTGTGTTAACAGACGAATCAACAGGGCTGTGTTAACAGACGAATCAACAGGGCTGTGTTAACAGACGAATCAACAGAGCTGTGTTAACAGACGAATCAACAGGGCTGTGTTAACAGACGAATCAACAGGGCTGTGTTAACAGACGAATCAACAGGACTGTGTTAACAGACGAATCAACAGGACTGTGTTAATAGACGAATCAACAGGACTGTGTTAATAGTTAAACAGGGCTGTGTTAACAGACGAATCAACAGGGCTGTGTTAACAGGCGAATCAACAGGACTGTCTTAACAGACGAATCAACAGGACTGTGTTAATAGACGAATCAACAGGACTGTGTTAACAGACGAATCAACAGGGCTGTGTTAACAGACGAATCAACAGGGCTGTGTTAACAGACGAATCAACAGGGCTGTGTTAACAGACGAATCAACAGAGCTGTGTTAACAGACGAATCAACAGGACTGTGTTTCTCCGTTTCATGTTCTAAACTGATGTCTGAGCTGTTCAGCCTCAAACGTGCAAAGGTTAAGCACCACTACTGAACACGCCACTGAGAATGAACCCACCACCAAAGTTCAGTTGTGAGATCAAACAAAATAAACCTTCAAGAAAAGGAAGATCCACCATGAAGGCCCATCCATCATCATCATCATCACCATTATCATCACCATCGTCATCACCATCATCATCACCATCGTCATCACCATCATCATCATCAGAAGCCGCTAACAGAGCGGCATCTCCGCTAAGATCAGCATTCCACTGTCACTCTTACTCTTTGATCTTTGATTTGATTTGAAATGATGTAGAGTTTAAGTAGCCCCTGTCACAGAATGACTGGCTGGAAGACCTGCTGGTGTACAGTCCTGCTTTGGGCTGAATACACTCATTAATAACTTACAGTCGTTTCTTTAATTTACCCTGAGTGCTCCATTAAAGAGGTGCGCAGGTGTGTGATTGGTTCCTCTGAATCTAAGAAGGAGTTGTATGTGCTGTTGGAGGTTCCTGAGTGTCATAGAAATCAGAAGAACCACTGTGGTGCTCTGGAATCCAGTGTGTAATGTTTTGAATGGTGTTCCTCACTGGCTTCTGTTGTGTGTTAAGTCTTACTAACACCGTGTTTATAACGTGTCCTAATGTACATACAGCGTGGTGTAAAGTCTGAGGACGTCTACAGGAGTTCCCAGTGCCGAGTTTTACACCGTCCATAGGACACCATATGTCCTGACTGAGGGTCCGTGAGAGGACCTACAGGTGTATATCAGATGTATGTATTGTGATATGATGAAAACCGTGTATATATGTATAGATGTATAGATGTATATATGTTTATATGTATAGATGTTTATGTAACTGGTACCGTTAGTCAGGTGCTGACTGAGCTGTTCTAATTAAACCTAAACGGGAAGGGTGGAAACATTGGTCAGCAGTTTGTGTTTTTGGTGAGTCACGTTAAACCCTCTTTAACACTGACAGGTGAAGAAGACTCAGGTGTGTCTGATGGTCTGCACACCTCACACTTCCCCTGGCATCACTCCATTAGCCTGTATGACCATATTCCTGCACAGTGCCGCTTTATAAACTCCTGATCTTCCCTAACCCGTCTGTGCATTCCCTTCCAGGGGCGTGTCTACAGGGGGGAGGGACTTGCCACCCAGAAATGCGCCGTCACTTTTAAAAAAATAACAGATGGAGGCCGTGTTAAACCCAGTATCTGTTCTGGGTGTCAGCTGAAAGTCCTGCACCGTGTGCAGAGGCCTGTACTGCTGCCTGGGAGTTTCCGGTCATGTTGGGATTGGTCACACGTCCAAGTCCAGTATTTCTAAGCCTACATTGTGTGGACGTGTGTGTTGGGTAGTAGTAAAACACTGAGCAGAGCGTTTATTATTAATTGATTAACTGAATAAGGGTCTCGTGCTTGTGGGAATTAACACCACCACGTCCGTCTGACAAATACCGGCCAGGTGGGGGCCAAAGTGCTGCCACCGAGCCTGCGCAATAGACTGTGGAACACGCTGCTTAATAAGAGGTACAACACAAACAGGTGGGAATCTCAATCAAAGGGGGCACCTAGTCTCGGTGGGCTCGAGCAAAGGAGATCAACCAGCGCCTCAACACACTCACTGTGTACACCGGACTCTTTATGTAACCCCGATCACCTCTCCTCTGTCTTATCTTTCTCCCATCATCTTTCAGACTCTTCTCGTTCCCCCTCCCCATTTTGTCTTTGTCCCCTTTCCTGGCGCCGGACTGGGTATTTATGCCGCGCTACACAGGTGCTCCTAGTCGGCGCTGATTGCCGCTGGGGATTCTGGGACTTGTAGTCTTTTGACCCAGATCCTTCAGATTTAGCCCTGCGCCACCGAGGCCCCCTGCTGGTGGCCAGCGGCATGGACCGCCCCTTCCAGGACATGAATCTCTGTGTTACTGAGTTTGTCAAGACTGACCCCAGACTGGTCCAGTGATTCATTTCCATGCGCTGGAAACTGCATTCTAGTTACTCATGTGACCGTTTAGGAAGGTAACAGCGTTAGCCACGTACATGGTACCATTCCCCCGGAGAACAGTGAGACTGAGAGTGAGTACTGCTAACATTGCCTGAGGATGAGTTCACGCTGACGGCTGTTCCCCTGCTGTTCCCGCGCCTGCCGCTCAGAGGACTTTCTCGGATGAACTCAGAGCAGACCGTCGGAGGAACGGGCAGCAGGTTAATCACAGAGCCAGATACACTGAACACAGACTGGAGTTCAGCTGGAAGGAGAGAGTGTTCGGTGACCTGCTGTGGTGAGTTCTGGCCCGGGTAATCGGACCGCTGTGAGTAGTTCTAGTACCGTTCGGTCATGTGACCTGATTAATCAGATTTAATGTAATTAGTGATACAGTATAATCTTACAGTTCTGTTCTAGATAGCTGCTCGTGTTCTGTACCGGAGGATCTACTTCACCGCTTCACTTCCTGGAACCAAACCAAAAGTAAAACGAAAGTAAACCGCGCGGTATTTACGGGCGGAACAGCGAACACCGAACTCTACATCTTCACCCGGTAAGATAATCCCAGATTATCCCGGTCAGTAATCCAGTAACCCGGAGTTCAGCTGGAACCAGTTTAATGATCTTTGTGTTCAAACCGCTCCTCAGATCTTCCGGTGAAGCTTCGAGCTTCGAGTCACCCGAGCTTTGGGTTCAGGATTCTGATCAGCTGCTTCGGCTTCCAGACGGGACCTGGATGAATGTGTACCGCTACAGAGCGCTAGGTTCCTTTAGAACCCTCTTCTGAGAGGAACCCGTCCAGTGCTGGTAGGTAACCATGAAGATCCTGTACAGTGTACATGCAGTGGTGCTGGAATGATGGACAGACCTCGGAGATGACCGAACGCACGTGTACACATGATGTATATACAGAGTCACACGTGGAATTCGGTCCGTAAACTCAGAACGGCAGGGCAACGGGTTTAACAATCGAGATTATTATTTATAGAGGACAGGGAGAACAGAGGAGGGTTCTCCACAGAACCGAAGCTCAGGACTACACTGCTGATAGAGCACTGAGGGAGTCTGGACTGGGGTCTAAACTGTAGACTGGGGTCTAAAGTTCTAAACTGTGACGTCTAATGCATTAAATATTGTTCCATATTTACAGCGTTTTAAGATGCATTAATAACCGGTATTATTTCACCTCCTGTTCATCTTTAAATATTAATATTAATAGTTTATTTACTGTAAGGTCTAGGGATAAGCCCGACCTATCGCCCCAGCCCACTACTAGTAGAGTTTAAATGGTAACTAATAATACATAATAATCATTCTAATATTATTTTATGTAAAACCGTTAATTTATGAACATATACTACAGCAGTCAGGACCTGGAGGAAGTCCCGTGTTGAATTTTAATGAATTTAATTGAGATTTAAATTCCTCCACAGTCGTAATAACTTCACTGTAAATGTGTTAACTCTGTGTAAATTACAGCTGAATACAGCGAGCCTAATTTAAATAAGGTGTTCGGTAATTCTGATTATTATTTAATACACAGATTATTAATATTCATAGCTTCTTTACTGTACAGTGAAAACCTGTAAAACAAGAAGTACTGTTCTATTAGTACTAAAATTAAAAAAAAATTCTAGCTAACCCTAGAATTGTAACTTGAGTACTCTTCTTGAAGTTAACAAGTAAATTTTTATTTATTGATTATTAATTGGTCGCACGTTTTATTGCATTATTATTTTTTATACACAGAAATTAAAGGTCTATAAATGTACTAGTTCAACTGATACAAAATATTACAGTAAAGAGATTTTCAGAAGATTATTATTAGTTTACCACAAATATGCAGTTTAATATCGGGGGCTACAGGACTGATGCTTACAGGTTGTTTATGTTATTATAACACATTATATGCAGTAAAATATCAAATCTGTCTCATGTTGAAGTTTATTAGAGATAAGTATTCTCCAGAAATCTAATGGCCTCTTTATTATGCAGGAGAGTCAAACAAGTTCTGAATCTTCTTTTTAATTTAAGATAAAAATTAATTAATTATAAAAACTGAACGGTAAACCTTGTTCCCTGTTTACAGTGCTATGTTTGAGTAGATAGAGTAGATAGTTTGGTTCAGGGGGTTGTACAGTCGCAGGCTCTATATTAAAATCACTACTGAATGTTGAAATGACGTGATGACTAAATTTAAAAATAGAATTGTTTTTCAAATTTCACTCTTTGTTGGAAGCTGAAATAACCTATGGCTATTTTGCTCCTACACAATTAAAGGAACACCACCTGTGTCCCCACCCCTTCTTTATCTCCACCATGTCTCACCTCCCCTTTATTCATGGCATTTAGCTGAGTCTCTTATCCAGAGCGACTTACAAGGTTGATCATATTACAGGTGGGCCAATGTGGTGTTAGGAGTCTTGCCCACGGACTCTTACTGGTGTAGCACAGCATAGTCACCCAGACTGGGATTCGAACCCCAGTCTCCCACAGGTAGTGGTTTTATCTGCTGAGCTACACCATCCACATGGTCTCACCCCTCCTGTATCTTCTTATTATTATGTGCTACAGCACCTACACCATGATTCTTTATTTCGTTCCTCCTGCTGAATTAAAACCCAGAGCTGAAAATGATCTGTGTCCTGACAGGGTCACCATGCCGTCCTGCAGGGCTGCTCACTACCTGCTGCTCCTACTGCTGTCTGTGTTCAGTGCTGGTAAGTGTGCAGGAGATCTGCTGGACCTTCTAAAGGATGGAACTTCAGATTATCTGATCACTTTAAAGGAGGAGTTTTACCATGTAACACTTTCATCTCTCTCTCTCTCTCTCTCTCTCTCCTCTTCCTCTCTCTCCTCTTCCTCTCTCTCTCTCTCTCTCCTCTTCCTCTCTCTTTCAGGGTCTGAATCAGCTCTTCCTACAGTCACGGTGGAGCTCCATCACCCTGCTACCCTGCCCTGCTCTGAGAGATGTTCTGGTGTGGTCACATGGACTGTGTTCCATAAACCCACTGATGTTCTGGCTGAGTGTGATCAGACGTCCTGTAGATCAGTGAAGGAGGGATATCAGATGATCCATGATCAGTACCTGAAGGGGAACTTCTCTCTCACCATCACTGACGCTGATTTCTGGAACAGAGCCCAGTACACGTGTGACTGTGATGGTGAAGACCTCTGTGATGTAGCTCTTAAGGTGGAGTGTAAGTGTCCCTCTGTCCTCACTGATCAATAATAACAGACCTCCAGAGCTGTACAACCCCAATTCCTCAGACAATAACACAGACATACGTCAAAACAGAATTCAGATTTACAAACCTCATAGAACCTTATTATAACCACAGTAGAACGTAGAACACACATCAGATCATCAGAGAAAGTGAGACGCTTTACCATCATTAACTCATTTTGAAGTTGGGACAGGACCCTGCCTACCACTGTGTCCTCTAGTAGCAGTCTGTAAACGTCTGTGAAGGGAGGAGACCACCTGCTGGAGTTTTGGGAGGGGAATGTTGTTCCATACTTGGTGTAGGGTTCTAGCTGCTCAGCAGTCCCGGCTCTTCTGTGCTGGATGTTTCATTTCATGATGCGGTAATGACCTCTATTGGTGAAAGGTCTGAACTGCGGACTCCTCCTCTGTGAAGTCGTGCTGTTGTGGTGGATGCAGTAGGTGGTTCAGCACTGTCTTGGCCTTCCCTGAAAGAGACGCTGTCTGGATGGGACTGTATGTAGTTCTAACACCTCTATACACTGTTCAGCAGTGATGGAGCCTTTCCAGATGTGTAAGCTGCCCACGCAGCAGGCGCTAATGCAGCCCCATACCATCAGAGATGCAGATGCAGAACTCTGTGTGCTGATAACAAGCTGGGTGGTCCCTCTCCTACTGAATGCGCAGGACATGGCATCCATGGTTTCCAAAGATAATTCCAGATGTAGATTCATCTGACCACGGGACAGTTTTCCCTCAGTCCATTTTAAATGAGCTTTAGCCCAGAGATGACGGTGGATCATGTTTACACATGGCTTCTTCTGTGCCTGATTCCGCTTTAACGCCCATGTGTGGATCGCATGGCGAACTGTGTTCAGACAGTGATTTCTGGAAGTGTTTCTGATTCCAGTATTGACCATCAGGCTGTCCTTTGTACACCGGGTTTTCTCCAGGTTCTCCGAATCCTTTGATGATATTATGTACTGTAGATGGTGGTTTTCCAAAGTCTTCACAATTTTTAATTTGTTTTAATTATTATTTTTATTAGCACAACTTACTTTTGTTTACACCAGCTCTTTGTGTTTCCTGTCCCAACTTCAAGTTCTAAATGAGTTAATGATGAGTCACGAAATGGTAAAATGTCAGCATCCGATATGGGTTCTATGTTCTATAAAATAAGGCTCTGTGAGATTTACACATTACTGCATCCTGGTCATTTTAGGTTGTGTTTTAGATCAGCACACCAGTAACCCTTCCTGACTGTGTTTCTCCTCAGGCATGAATGCTACAGTTCAGATACCGGCTGGTGGAGATCTGGTTCTGGATTTGGACTTATCAGATCCGGTGGAGGTGCTGTATAACAGTACAGGTGCAGCTGGACCATCCAGGGTTCAGATCTGTACAGGGGATGGACACCGACTACAGTGTAGACCCGAATACACCCAGAGAGCATCAGCAGCTCTTAAACTGAGAGGAGTGACTCCACCCGATAGTGGAGTTTACACCATCCGGGACACCAGAAATGAGGAGGACGTCCGGATCTACTCAGTGAGCGTCCAAGGTAGACATTTACTGTGGTGTACAGGAGCTTTAAGCAGGGTGTCTCTGAGGGTCTTACTGGTGGGGGGTGTGATGGAGGCAGCACATCTTCAGGACTAATTGACCCGGACGTGTTTACTGCAGTCACTGCTGAGATGTTCTGCAGGTCCAGACCTCACATTGTGATGTTGTGTTTGTCAGGTGAATCAGAAACACAGAGGAACCAGAAGCCCGGTGAAACCTGCCCCTGTACTCCATCAGGTAGGGATTACTGCTGACTCAGCGGGTTACTATGTGCTACACTGCAGGATTATCACAGCTGTTATTAATCCTGCACTGGAGGACCTGTTTCATCTACCAGCACATCTGATCTCACCAGGAGCTTGGTAATCAGTAGATAAGCTGGATCAGGTGTGCTGGGGGAACAGCTGAAACAGGGCAGGGGTCCACAGGAGCAGGATTAATCAGGATCTTCATGGGACCAAACATAGACACATATACAGTGGTGGTAGAACGTTAGTGAATCTTCTAGAATGTTCTTTATTTCTGCATATATTTAATTTAACACTTCATCAGACTCGCACACACACCGTCCTGAAAAAAAAACGTAAACGAATGATAGAAGAATATTAGACCTGGTGCTGTATTTACGTTTCATATCTGTCAGGGTAAAGATATATGTACCTTTAGATTTAGAATATAATCTGAAGGTGAAATTAGAGTCAGGTGTTCTCAGTCAGTGAGATGATGATGATCAGTTGTGAGTCGGGGAACAGGGATCTATCATTGTCTGAGGAAGTGTACTTCCTTTACTCATGACTGTGGAAGTGTGTCATGGTGTGCATGGGAGAGCTGTAAAGAGAACCTCACTGCTCTCCTAAAGGAACATTGCTGCCCGTCTGCAGTTTGATGAAGACCACATGGACAAGCCTGAAGATCTACTGGAACCGTGTTCTGTGGACAAATTAAACCCAAATAGACTTTTCTGGTGTAAATCAGGGGTATTCTGTCTGGAGAAAGGAGAACTGTCTGTGATTCAGGATCTCATTAGAACATGGGTCATCCTATCTGTGAAACAGTGGTGGTACTGGTAGAATCGTTAGGGTTTCAACCTAATGATGTGCAAAGGCTGAACAAGATAAAGTTTTTACCAAAGGAATGGGACGGACCTGAAGTGAGGGGCTCATGGGAGGTTACCCACCCCACCGTCTGTAGCTGCTGTTATTGCAGGATGAAGTATGAGCACAGGAGGGTCAGAGCGGATACTGAAATCACCGGTTCCCATACTGTTACCCTCACAGACATCAAACACTGGATCATCTGCTCCAGTAATAAATCACCAGGTCTAATATTTCCATCTCATTAGTTTAGTATTGTCCCCTTTATCTATTTTAGGACTGTGTGTGGAAATCAGATATTTTAGACAGACAGAAATATAGGAAACTCACACCTTTTAAACTCCACTGCAGACAACACTCTCAATACTCATAACACTCTCAATACTCACAACACTCTCAACACTCTCAACACTCACAACACTCACAACACTCTCAACACTCTCAACACTCACAACACTCACAACACTCACAACACTCTCAACACTCACAACACTCACAACACTCTCAACACTCTCAACACTCACAAAACTCACAATACTCACAACACTCTCAATACTCACAACACTCTCAATACTCACAACACTCTCAACACTCTCAACACTCTCAACACTCTAAACACTCTCCACACTCACAATACTCACAACACTCTCAATACTTACAATACTCACACCACTCAACACTCACAACACTCTTAACACTCTCAACACTCACAACACTCACAAAACTCACAACACTCTCAACACTCTCAACACTCTCAACACTCACAATACCCTCACAATACCCTCTCGACACCCTCTCAACACTCTCCACACCCTCAATACCCTCCAAACTCACAATACTAAGATGTATTTTTCTTTTCTGTGTTTTTTTGTCTTTTGCTCCATGTGCGTGAAGACCAAAGACCTGCTGCACCAGTGTGGATGATTGTGGTGCTGATGGCTGCAGTAATACTGTGTGGGGTATTATCGGTGGTGTGTGGCCGGCAGAGGAGAGAAATTCAGCAGCTCCGGGAGAGAGCAGGAAGAAGCGGTGAAGTTAACCAGAACGGTATTCAGATGAACAGACAGGATAATCACCGTCCAGAAGAACATCCACTGTCATCTCCTAGTAACCACCTGGAAGACGTCTGATAGATAATTTACAGTCTCTCTTGCAGTCTCTCTCTCTGTCTCTGTATTTCTCTGTCTCTGTATTTCTCTCTCTCTGTCTCTGTATTTCTCTCTCTCTGTCTCTGTATTTCTCTCTCTCTGTCTCTGTATTTCTCTCTCTCTGTCTCTGTATTTCTCTCTCTGTGTCTGTATCTCTCTCTCTTTGTCTATCTCTCTCTCTGTGTCTGTATCTCTGTCTCTGTCTCTCTCTGTCTCTGTATCTCTCTCTCTCTCTCTCTCTCTGTCTGTCTCTCTCTCTCTCTAACTGTTTGAGACCTGTGTGAGAGTGCTGGTTATATGCAGAGTCTCTCAGTGTTGGCTGTGATGTAATCACTAGCACTTTAAACTAGGGTTTTGTTTGGTTCTGCACTTTACTGCCTCGTTCGGCAGTGAGCTCCTTTAGCTCAAACTTCTCAGGGCCTCCTGGGCTGTACGAGATTTCCAGGGAAGTCATGTATTGTGTGTTACTAAGTACTTCCTCTATGGATCTCTAGTGAACTAAGCAATAACGTTAAAAAGGTGACTCGGTCTGGAGAATCTAAGACTGACCGGTATAAACTTGAAGCTTGTGCCTTCCTACAATTGAGCCAAGACTGTTTACATGCTAACAAGTCCAGAGAGAAGTACCTCCTTCTTCCTAAACACTGATGGTGTTTGGTGCTGCTGCCATTGCTGAAAATAGGAGGAGCTGCTTTCAGGGCTTTTAAATCACTGGACCAAACACTCTTTACACATTTTTGGGAGTGAGTGTGTAGAGTGACCTCACTACGTACTAGTAGGCATTTCAGAGGTTCTGGAGGAAAGCTGCAGTGTTCTGAACGCAGTCAAGGGGAAGTAGTGCCGTCTGAGGGCCGGAGCTGGGCTGAGGACTTCTGAAAGCTCCTCCAGGCAGTGGTCAGTCTCTGGGTTCCTGAACAAGTTCATGAACAAGCTGTTCATTCTGTTACAGCTTCGATCAGTGTTTTATTACCTCAGCTCTTCTCTTCAAGCTAAACATGCGCTGTAATATTATATGCACCTTTACTGTATTATATTATTATTACTGTATTATATTATTATTACTGTATTATATTATTATTACTGTATTATTTTATTATTGCTGTATTATTTTATTATTACTGTATTATATTATTATTACTGTATTATTTTATTATTACTGTATTATATTATTATTACTGTATTATTTTCATTTTCTATTTTTTCTTTTTCAGTGTTGTGTTTGTAAAACCTGTGAATCCTGTTTTTTGAATATGATTTTGAAAGGAAGGATTATCTTTCTATCAGTGTCCAGCCTGGTACGGTGACTTGTTTCCACAGGCTCTATGATCAGCAGTGAAGCAATAACAGGTTCAGTGAGCTGATCTCTGACATATGCAACACGGCTGAGTCTGAATGTATAGAGAAGCAGTGTGAAAGGCGTATTGATAAGACAAACTGTGTGTGTTAAAGTTACATGTGGGAACTTTATTTTTAAAAAATGTTTTTATTTTTATTGTTTTTTAAAGAGTAATGTGTAGTGTGTGTAATGAATTCTGACTGTAATTTGGTTTACTGTTTAGATAAATAAATAAATACGAGTCTCAGAGGTTCTGATGGGTTCTAGTGTGTGTCGGTCCGGGTGTGAAACAGTGTAGCGTGAGCAGAGTGAAGAACAACAGTACAGTCTTTTCTGACTGTGTATATGGTGTGTGTGGTCCAGCAGGTGGCGCTGTTCTGTACAGTCAGACCTGGAGACACTATGACTCCCCTGGTGGGTGTGTGTATGAACTGTACAGGTTACTGGACTGGATTAATTAATAAAGGTAAAGTGGGCGTGTCACACACACACCGTCCCGGTACTGGGTTCTACAGCAGGTGAAGGTGCTGTTGGGTCAGGTTCCACTGAGAGGGTTCCTCGTCTTCCTGTTCAGGAGTCCAGCTAGCAGAGGAGCACTGAGTTCCTGGACAGCTGGTAAGGGTTCCTGAGCTGTCCACTCAGGGAATGACTGACCCCACCTAACTCTAGAACGTAGGGTCACTGTAAAGTCTCCTGTACTGTTTCTCAGGTATACGAGTTCTCAGGTATACGAGTTCTCAGGTATACGGGGGTCTAGAATGATCCAGTGAGGACGTTTTCTCTGCAGAAGCTCTGGAATTAAATGTTATGATTTCCTATTTTAGATTTTCCTCATACAGCATGTTGTTGATGTCACTGAGGTGTAGAATGTCTACCCAGTTCCTCCGTCTGCGGGTCAGAACTGCCCTGTATTAGAATCAGTGTGCTTCATACTCCTGTTCACATTTCAGTAAATCCTGATCACTCACACGAGACAGTTTATCACACTTATCACATCAAACACCACTTATCTGTGTTATCTTTGGGGAATAGAGAAATTCAGATGAATCATTTTCACTTCCAAAGATTTTAAATCACATTTTAAAATGTTTAATATTGAAACTGGGTAACAGTCCTTACAGGGAGAGAGTCCTCTCTGGACAGCTGCTTCATCCATTTACCTCCACCAGGGTGCACTCAAACTGAGATACAGGAGCCGGGGTTAAACGAAACGGTGGGAAACTGAGAACAAAGGCGCCAAAAACAATGGAAGGAAGGAAGAAGGGAAGAAAGGAAGGAAGGAAGAAAGGAAGGAAGAAGGGAAGGAAGGAAGGAAGGAAGGAAGGCGGCGATCAAACTGCGGCCGCTCGGTGAAAGGGCAGATTCTCGGGAAAGGAGGACGAGTGTCCTCTAAACTCTGAAACTGAAGTAGGATAAGATCACTTCTCAAAAAAGGGAAAGAGACCGGAAACAGCCTCGAGGGAGAGGACCCGAGACAGCTGGTGAGCAAACTGAGTTATTGTTGTTGTTTTTTGTTTGTTTGTTGTTTGTTTGGTGGTTGGTTTTTTTTTTTTTGGAGCAGGTCCGAGCTTTCCTACCAGTCATGACCTGAACCAAACAAAGACCCTGCATCGTCTGAACAGGGGGCAGTCCTTATAAGGGCAGTAACCAGGTGTACTCAACCAGCGTGATTAGTGCGAGTGGTAGAGCATGACCTCCCTCTGGTGGTGGTAGGACCACGGTGCAGGCAGCACCTTAATAACTACACCTTAAAAACAACTAACATTAAAATTAGTACGATTTAAAACGATCTGAGGAATTAAATTACACAGAACACCAAAACAGACATATAGCAGAGAGATAGACAGAGAGAGAGAGAGAGAGAGAGAGAGACAGGCAGACATACAGACAGACAGAGAGAGAGAGAGAGACAGACAGACAGACAGACAGACAGACAGACAGACAGACAGATAGATAGATAGATAGATAGATAGATAGATAGATAGACAGACAGACAGACAGATAGATAGATAGATAGATAGATAGATAGATAGATAGATAGATAGATAGATAGATAGATAGATAGATAGATAGACAGACAGACAGACAGACAGACCACGTTAGTGGGCGGAGCTGAGTTCAGGTGCAGAACAGGTTCAGCAGGTGAAACTGAACTTCACCCTGAGAGCTAGACCGGGCTGAGCTCTAGGACCGTGAAGCAGTTCTGATCTCTCCAGGAGAACCATCCAGAGGGAACCTACCAGGATCCACAGTGAGTAGACCCGGATCACTACATCCCTGTCTCCTTACAGCGGGTTCCCTGTGACGGAACCGTACCTAGCACCGTGTAACAGCTGGCTCATAAATGAAGGAATGTCTGTGTGTGGTCTGATTGTACGCGTGATATCAGGTGTGGAGTTACCGACAGAGGAGCTGTTTTAATTTACAGAGGAGAGCTCTGTAGCTCCGTTACAGACACAGCACTGCTCCTCCAGTAGTGGGGGGATCAGATTAGGAGGGCTGTACCTGTACAGGTGGTCCAGCACCAGCAACGTTTAGAAGCAGCAGAGTTGTTAAAGGAGAATCCTCTTTCTCTCCTCTCCTCTCGCTCTCCTCTCCTTTCCTCTCCTCTCCTCTCCTCTCCTCTCCTCTCCTCTCCTCTCCTCTCCTCTCGTCTCCCCTAACCTCTCTCCCCTCTCTCCTCTTTCTCTCCCCTCTCCTTTTCTTTCCTCTAACCTCTTTCCGCTCTCTCTCCTCCCCTCTCCTTTCCTCTCCTCTAACCTCTTTCCGCTCTCTCCCCTCTCTCCCCTCTCTCTCCTCTCCCCTCTCTCTCCTCTCTCTCCTCCCCTCTCCTTTCCTCTCCCCTAACCTCTTTCCGCTCTCTCCTCTTTCTCTCCCCCTCTCCTCTCTCCCCTCTCTCTCTTCTCTCTCCTTTCCTCTCCCCTAACCTCTTTCCTCTCTCTCCTCTCTCTCCTCCCCTCTCCTTTCCTCTCTCCCCTCTCCCCTCCTCTCTCCCCCTCTCCTCTCCTCACTCCTCTCCTGGTCAGTGCTGATGGTGTGTCTGTGTGTCTGTAGGTCATGAGGTCCTGCGGTTCTGCTGTCTGTGTCCTGGTCTTACTGGTCTCTACACTCACTGCTGGTAAGTTCTGCATGGTCTCTACTATATGACTGTATTGAAGATGATCTAATGGAAGAGAAACGACAGGAATGAAATGAAAGTGAAACTCATGTGGCCTGAATTCCTACAGTGAATAACCCGTACTCGGACTCATCGCTGCTCTCCACAACACTCACTTCTTCATTCAAAGGGAGGAAGCTTCTAATTTACCCACACCTTCTGATAACGTGTTTAATAATCTAGTATCTTTATGGTTCTTATGAGTGCCCTCTTTAGGTGGGCTGTCTGCACTGTTCAGATATTAACCAGCTGAGATGTTCACTGTGTGTCCGTGTGTGCTCGGTAATGAACACAGTCTTTCCTGAGAAAGCAGTCATGCAGTACCTGCACCAGTGCAGAATGTGGAAGGACCGGTACCGGGAGTTCTGGTTCACACCCAGCCCTGTGTAACATGATACGCTGACATACCGTCACATCATCCCTTCACGTTCTGTTGATGTGTGCGGTCTGTTTGTGACTGGGTTTCCTGATCAGCTTGTGCTAGTCAGGACCTGTATGGAGCGTACTCCCAGTTCCTCCTGTATCTGTCGTAGCCATTTAAATTCCGTAAAGTCCTTCAGGAACAAACCGCGTTCATTCAAGGGCCGTCACGTAGTATCCAGCAATAGTGGGAACAGTGTTCCTCCAAACGCCCTGTCCTCTGTTTGGGCCGTTAGGCTGGCAGGTCAATATGTATATTTTAGATTTTCAAGAAAATCAAATTGTTTACTGTCATAACCTCTCTTTCAGGATCTGAATCAGCTGATCCTACAGTCACGGTGGAGCTCCATCACCCTGCTACTCTGCCCTGCCCTAAGAGATGTTCTGGTGTGGTCAGATGGACTGTGTTCCATAAACCCACTGAGGTTCTGGCTGAGTGTGATCAGACGTCCTGTAGATCAGTGAAGGAGGGATATCAGATGATCCATGATCAGTACCTGAAGGGGAACTTCTCTCTCGTTATCACTGCAGCTGATTTCAGTAAGAGAGCCCGGTACACGTCCGACTGCGATGGTGAAGACCTCTGTGATGTGGAGCTTCTGGTTGAGCGTAAGTGTTGATCTGTGTTCCCTAGTCGACTCTCACCGACAGAAGCCGAGTTAAATGTAGTCAACTCCAGAATTTCGGACCCTTTACTGTAAATAAGCTGAAATCGCTACATTAAATAACGGGGAATATTTATATTAGGGTCTAAGGGAAGAATTTTACATATTTAGTAACACAAACAGGTTTAGAAATATGGGCTTCAGCCATAGTGGCAACATTGGAACCAGTCCTCCAGAACTTTTCCGGTTCTAGCCTTCTGGAAGAGGTGGACAGATTTTGGTCTAAACCCATTATACACTGACATTCCAATGGAGTTACCTCAGGGGACGGCTTGGGAACACCTACACCTGGATGCTCCTCAAAGCATTTCTGAACAGCTTGGACCCGATGGCACGGTGCATTTCCTGCTGGAGTATCCCATCACTGTGGGGGGGGGACATGAAGGTCTGCAGGCAGTGAAACGTAATGGGCCCCGGTCAATGACATGTTTAGGTGGACCAGTGGACCCAACACTGCCCTGAGAACACCCCACACCTGTATAGAAGCACCACCAGCCTGCACAGTCCCTTGTTGACAACCAGAGTCCACACGAACCCAAGCGTCAGCCTGAAACGACTGGTACCATATTTCTGATCTGTCCTATTTCTGTCAGCTCAAGCGTCTCACTGCTGCCAATTGTGGTTAACCATCATTTCATCTGACAGATTCCTGCTGGCTTCCCAAGAACGCCAACACCTTCCGCTGTATTTAAAATAGGAGTGCCAATACTTCTGTTCCATATTGCTCTGAAGATAAAGTCATTCTTAAACAGCACCTCCCAGATATCAGACAGACGAAGAACGAGTTCTCTGGGGGTTTTAGAGACGGTGTAAATAACTACACGCACTGTTCATTAATTTATTAAGGGGTCCGGTTTATTAAAGGGTGCAAATAATTTTGGAACTGACTGTGTCCTGACGGTTTTTCTTCTCAGCACCGAACACTACAGTTCTGGTAACGCCTGGTGAAGCTCTGGTGCTGAAGCTGGATGTACCTGACCCAGTGAAGGTGATCTACAGGAGTGAAGGTGAAGCTGGACCATCCAGTGGTCAGATCTGTACAGCGGACGGACACTCAGCTCGGTGTAGAGATGAATATGAACAGAGAGCGTCGCTGGTGTCCTCTCTTCAGATCGGAGGGATGAAGACATCTGACAGTGGGGTTTATACAGTAGTGGACAAACTCACTGAGGAGGTCCTTCACACCTACACAGTGAGCGTGGGGCCAGCAGGTGAGTGTTTCTACACCAGGCGTGGATGGAGGGCCATGCTGGTACATGGGTTCTCCATCTCCAGTCGGGATTCGCCTAGCAGGAACGTGTTCAGGGTGGTGTTGGGTTAAAACTCGTTTCATCGTGGGCTTGTTTTGCAGACCCTGCCGTGCCAGAGTGGGTCTTCCCATTGGCGATGGTGGTGATGATGGCGGTTTCCTTGGTGATGATGCTGGTGCTGATGTTTCTGTTGTTCAGAAGAGAAAATTCAAAACTCCAGAAGAAAGAGCTGAAGATACATACGAACGAGCTGGAAATGGACAAACCGGGAAACGCTCCGGAGGAAACGAAGACACTGCTGCCTCCCGCACACGACCAGGACACCTGAGGGACCGTCCTCTCAGTGCTCATCTCCATTTCTCTTTTTCTAGATCTCTCTCTGAGGGTGTGTGTATGATGGTCATATGTCTCAGCGGTGACAGGGCGGCGCTATCCGCTCCTCTACCGTGTTACAGACCGGCCCAGTCTACCGGTTAAGGGTTAAGCTCCTGGGAACCAGGAGAGAAATGATGAAGCGAGGAAACAGGTTTTACCGTTACTGAGCTCTGCAGCCGTTTATTACACTTACTGTCCAAAAGCGTTGTGCCACAGTTCATGCAATTCACAATTCCATTCCTAATTTACAAAGTATATACAAAAATATGAAAAAAAAATGCTGATTAAATATTTCTGAATTCCTGAACCCAGTCTCCTCTCATCCTTTAGACGGTTCCGCGGTGAATTAACCAGTCAGTTGGTCTATTTAACAGACTACACCGATAAACTGCACTACTAACACTTAAACAGTACATGTACACCTCCACCAGCTCAACACGCACACTACTGCTCCAGACGTAGTTCAACACTGCGCTCCAAACCAGCAGCAACTACAGTACCTTAACACAGCACGCAGTTACAAACAGTTCAGACTGATGTAGTCTAGATTAAGGTCCCTACTAACCAGGAGAGAAATGAGGCAAGGCAGCTCGTCTTAACGTTCCTCTGCAGTGATGAGCAAAATCCAGCAAGGCAGGGAACCCAACGCTCCAGCTCCCCCTGCTGTAACACTACGGGTATAGCAGGCATCCCCAGACTAGAACTGAACACACCTTCGTGGGTGTCACTCACGCCAGACAGGCTCCAGACAGCCCAGACAGACCACCAGTAGAGAGGATCGTCTGATCTGCCAATAAGCACGAGCACCCACCCCTGCCTCTACCCGGACCGTTTCCAAACGCTCGGCAGAAGGAGATCTGGTGCCACAGTTCCCTTTACCTGTCCTGCCACTGACCACCAGCCACCAAAACCTCTGTTTTCAGAAGTGTGGTAAACCAGAATCCCGGATTGCTATGGGCGGCCCTACGGAGCTCTAGAGCTGATTTCAGCTGTACAGATTTCCCCAGTAAACTCCTCCCACTCTAAAACCGTAGCCCCTTACAGATACCATCGCTACGTTCACACCAACTCCTCACCAACCCAACTCCTTCTGGGTGCCTTCTTCATTCCTGCTGATGAGTGTAGTCACTGTTTCACTCTATACGGTACAGAGTTTGGGTAATGTCTGATGTCTTACAGTCTGATATATAACTGAAGAGGTCTGGTATGATTGGCTGAGTTGGGGCTTCCCTATATAGCCCTGGAGAGCAGTACTCTCCTTCAGAAGGCAGGCCGTGTCCTGCTGTAACAGACCTGTGCTGGAGTGCAGTTGGATCAAATCACTATAACTCATATGGGTCAGCTGTGTAACGCGAGTCTAGCCCTACGATAAAAACATCATCAAGTCTTTATTTCAGACATACATTATAAAAGACAACGTGGCAAAACTTTACAGTGCTTTAATAAATCAGGTCATAATCACTGACAGCTTCATTACCATTACTGAAAAATAAAAAAGGCCTCCTGGGTTTCAAAGCCCCGAACAGGGGTGCGTCTCCTGTACAACAACAGAGGTTAGCACTGAGCTAACGCAGTATGATGCATCGCTAAACTAACTAACATCTGAAACACCACCGTTTCCTGAAACCACCATACTACAGTACCACCGTGGTTCGAACCCTCATAGTTTCAACCAACATAGATCAATCCACCATACATCAGTCCACCATACATCAATCCACCAGAGGCCAATCCACCACAGTTCAATCCACCATACATCAGTCCACCAGAGGCCAATCCACCACAGTTCAATCCACCAGAGATCAGTCCAATCCACCACAGTCCAATCCACCACAGATCGGTTCAATCCACCATAGATCGGTTCAATCCACCACAGTTCAATCAACCATAGTTCAGTCCACCACAGTTCAATCCACCATAGATCAAATCCACCATGGCTCCAAATGCTTTGGTCCGATACTCACAACGGTAAATGTGCAAAAGCTCAAACCTTCAGCACACAGTAAATCAGTATACATAATTAAAGCACTATTTAGGGTACACATATTTATTCATATTGTAAACAATAACTTGCCACCCCCACTCCCAGTCACAGTAATAGAAATAATAACATAATAATTAAAGAATATATTATAATATCCACAGTGAAAATAATAACTATAATAATGTGGATATTTATTATAAATATTAATAGATTACGCTTATTATAAAAACATTTCCCCAAAAAATAAAATAGAAGAGCTCTTCGCAATATAAAATAAAAAAGGCCCGCATGTCAGAGTGGTGCGGCTGGAACGTGTGGATATGTCGTGACACGGCAGTGAAGACAGAGCTTCTCACAAGGACACGGGAAGACGGAGCTTACTGACAGGTCTGTTTCTACCCAGTCCTGTGTCATCGATGACATCATCACCAGGGACTAAGCCTCTAACCACAGGTCCACAGCTGTAGTCCAACTACACAACGTAACCACAGAGCTTGTGAACGTTTGGTAGAGCTACGGTTTTGGGAAACACTTAACGATGGTTCAGACCATGTACGTTACCCACGTAGTTCCAACCGTGGTTTTGGGAAACACTGGCATCACAGCTGTATGTTCCAACTCTGTGTGGAAGTGAGAGAGAAGGTCAGTAATCTGACCCAGACTGGGCTCATATACGATCAATACTCTTCATTGATTTGAACAGACAGATGGAGTTATTACAGAGTAGCTCCACCCCTCACACGCAGTGAATGAGGTATGGTCTATTATCTTTCAGAGAGTCAGTGCTGGGTGTAAATGGTGGTCTGGTCCAGCAGGGGGCGCTGCTATTACTGTTAACCCTGGACACAACAGACGTAGACTGCCCACCTTGGCTTACTGAAGGGGTAATACAAAGCCCACCAGGCAACCTGTGACCCACAACATACTGCTGTACCCACATCACTGCAGCTCACCAACGCTAACAGCCACCTGGACCAAAACCAGACACCGTGTAACAGGCCAGCCTCTGTAATGAAACTGAGGAGTGAAAGAAGGAGCGAGTTCTACCACAGGAATGAACAAGAGCAACAGAACCAGCAGGAAACGAAACCACGGTGTGGAGCTCTGAAGTATGACTGAGCTAGCAGTGAAAGACTGGAGGAACGAGTTACGGCCCGGCCCCGTGCCGCAACGCTTGATCACGGAGCAACAGGGAAGTGAAAACGTACGAGCTGTAACACGTGGCCTCCTGAATTGGTGTTCCCTAAAACCTGCACCCAAAGACAATGAGCTCTGATGAGCCATAGAAAATACAATATGGTGACCCCTAAAACTGTCACAGTGACCCCAAAACAATGTGCCATGGTGACGCCTAAACACTGCGCCACGGAGAATCCAAACCATTGCAGCCTGATGCCCCTGAACACCGCACGTCAATAACCCCACTGCACCTTTACGACCCCTATACAGTGCTCCCTGTTAAACCATAAACACTGCACCATGGTGACCCCAAAACACTGCACACTGACGACCCCCTTAAGTACTGAGATCTGGTGTCCCCTATAGAGTGGGCTCTGGTAATCGCTTAACACTGTGCTCTGGTGATCCCTTAAAATTGCACCAAGGTGACCCCTAAACACTTCACCATGACACCAAAAGCACTGAACACTGCACCCTGGTGCCCATAAAAACAGCACCATGATCACACCCGAATACTTCACTCTGGTGACCCCCAAAAAGTATGCTATTGTGACCCCTAAAATCTGCACCATTGGGACCCCAAAACACTGAACTCCAGTGATCCCTAAAAACTGCATCATAGTGACACCTAAAAAACTGCGCCCTGGGATCCCCAAAAAACCTCACCCTCGTGACCACTAAAAAACACAGCATGGTGCCCTCAAAACACTGAGCTCTGATGATCCCTTACAAAACCTGCAAAATGGTGACCCCTAAAAAGTGTCATAACCTGCTCCATCACCACCAAATACTGCGCCCTGGTGACCCCCAAAATTATGCTAAGATGACCCAAAAACACAGTGCTCTTGTGACCCATGAAAAATAAAAAAAAAAACACGTGGTGCCTCAAAACACTGCACTTTGGTGACCACAAAACACTGAGCTCTGATGGGACTCCAAAAAACTGTGCTCTGGGGACCCCAAAAACTGCATCATTGTGACCACTAAATAATGTGCCCTGGTGACCCCTAAAAAAAACAGCATGATGCCCCCAAAACACTGAGCTCTGATGATCCCTTACAAAACATGTAAAATGGTGACCCCTAAAGAGTGTCATAACCTGCACCATCACCACCAAATACTGTGCTCTGGTGACCCTCAAAAACCCCCCAAAACCACAGTGCTCTTATGACCAATAAAAACAGCACCAAGGTGACCCCCAAAAAACTGCACCATTATGACCCTAAAAAACACTAAGCTCTGGTGATCCCTAAAAACTGCAAAACAGTGACCCAAAAAAAAAACTGCCCCCTGGGGACCCCAAAAATGTGTGCATTGTGACCATTAAAAAGTATGCCCTGGTGGAGCCTAAAACACACTGTAGCCCCAAAACACTGCGCTAAAGTGGCCCTAAAACACTGAGCTCTGATGGAACCCCAAAAAACTGTACCCTAGCGCCCCTAAAAAAATGCACCCTGGGGACCCCAAAAACCGGTAACATGATCACCCCCAAATATTGCGCCCTGGTGACCCCAAAACACTGTGCTATTGTGACCCGTAAGAACAGCACCAAAGTGACCCCCAAAAACCTGCACCATTATGACCCTAAAAAACACTGAGCTCTGTTGATCCCTAAAAACTGATTCATAGTGACCCTAAAACACTGCTCGCTGGGGACTCCAAACAACTGAAACCTGAGGACCCCCAAATGCTGCACCCTGGTGACCCTTAAAAAAAGCACCACTGTGACCATTAAAAAGTGCGCCCTGCTGGAGCCTAAAACAGACCATGGTGCCCCCAAAACACTGCGCTAAAGTGGCACCAAAACAGCTCTGATGGGACCCCAAAATACTGTACCCTAGCAACCCTAAAGAACTGCGCCCTGGGGACCCCAAAAATGGTATCATGATCACCCCCAAATATTGTGCCCTGGTGACCCTAAAAAATGGTGCTAAGGCGACCCCAAAATGCTGTGCTATTGTGACCCCTAAAATCCACAAGATTGTGACCCAAAACACTGAGCTCTGGTGATCTTTAAAAACTACGAAATGATAACTCCTAAAACTCCTAGTGACCCCCAAAACAGTGCGCCCTGGTGACCCCCAAAATTATGATCAGGCGACACCAAAACACTGAGCTCTGGTGATCTTTAAAAACTACGAAATGATAACTCCTAAAACTCCTAGTGACCCCCAAAACAGTGCGCCCTGGTGACCCCCAAAATTATGATCAGGCGACACCAAAACACTGAGCTCTGGTGATCCCTAAAATTTGCATCACAGTGACGCCCAATAATCTGTGCCCCGAGGACCCCAAAAGACTGTGCCTTGGGACCCCAAAAAACTGCGCCCTGGGACCCCCAAAAAAACTCACCCTGGGGACCCCTAAAAACACACACCATGGTGCCCACCAACACTGAGCTCTGGTGACCCCTAAAAAGTGTCATAACCTGCACTATCACAACCAAATACTGCGCCCTGAGGACCCCGAAAATGCACGCACTGTGACCATTAAAAAGTGCGCCCTGCTGGAGCCAAAAACACACTGTGGTGCCCCCAAAACACTGACCTCTGATGGGACCCCAAAACACTGACCTCTGGTGGAACCCAAAAACACTGACCTCTGGTGGAACCCAAAAACACTGACCTCTGGTGGAACCCAAAAACACTGACCTCTGGTGGAACCCAAAAACACTGACCTCTGATGGGACCCCAAAACACTGACCTCTGGTGGAACCCAAAAACACTGACCTCTGGTGGAACCCAAAAACACTGACCTCTGATGGGACCCCAAAACACTGACCTCTGGTGGAACCCAAAAACACTGACCTCTGATGGGACCCCAAAACACTGACCTCTGATGGGACCCCAAAATACTGACCTCTGATGGGACCCCAAAACACTGACCTCTGATGGGACCCCAAAACACTGACCTCTGATGGGACCCCAAAACACTGACCTCTGATGGGACCCCAAAACACTGCACCCTGGTGACCCCAAAAATGGTGCTAATGTGACCCCAAAACACTGAGCTCTGGTGATCCCAAAACTCACAGTCAGGCAGGGCTAAACCTCCGGTTAGCAGTCTGAGACAGAGAGCTGAGCTAACTGATGCAAACAGACCGGATCCAGCGCTCCACAGAACCGGACCACAGGGAATAAGCACTACCGCGTACACGACCAGGAGGGAGAAGCTACGGCTAAGGGGCGATGCGGTCACGGACACTCTCCTGATTTTTGTACCGAGTACGCTTCTGGTAATGACCGTGTACGCGTACACGGACACTCTCCTGATTTTTGTACCGCTTCTGGTGGTGTACGCGCAGACGCCTGGTAATGACCGTGTACGCGTACACTACCAGAAGCGTACTCGGTACACAAAACGGGATAAAAGTCAGCCCGCGCCACAGAGCAAATCCAGAAGACGAACTAAGCGGGGATACCGAGCTAAACCGGGAACCAACAGCTAACCGACTATCAGCGGGGATACCGAGCTACACCGGGAACCAACAGCTAACCGACTATCAGCGCGGATCCCGCACTAAACCCGTAGATAAAGCTGGCACCACCGAGCGAACCCAACACAAGGCGACACTACGGCTAACGGCTTAACACCCTAACACGTCCTCTAACACTACCAGGAGGGAAGTCTACGGCACCGAGCTGAACCAGGAGCAGGCGGCGGACCACAGCTAGAAGGTGGCCTCACTGGGAAACGGCTCCTGAAGGAGAACAGAGACCCGCTGTCCGGTAAGTAGGACCTCCTCTACATTCAGAGTTCCGGTCTCGGAGTGTCCTCCGTGTACAGAGATCCTCCACTCCGTAGATTAAGATCCACATGGACCTTCGGTTCTGGTCCGGTGTAGACTGTAGTGTGTCCGTGAGCGGGTTATCGGTCAGTCCAGCTTAAAACATAACGTAGCTCCAACAATCCGGGCGGGTTTCTACACTCCTCCACCAGCTCCGTTCTTCAGGTCCAGAAGGAGAGTGGCTCTGCATAGCGCATGCGCAGATCGTTCTGTAGCACGTCATAGGAAGGCGGTCTCTTCCAGCACGTTCAGATCCAATGAAATGCAGGGTAAAGAGAGAGAGAGAGAGAGAGAGATTTAGACGGAGAGAGAGAGAGAGAGAGAGAGAGTGAGTGACTGAGTGAGTGAGTGAGTTAAAGAGAGAGAGAGAGAGAGGGAGAGAGACAGAGAGAGGTTATGATCTCCTCTGCTGATCAGATGCTTGTTTCCTGCATGTACAGTCATGTGTATGACACAGATGACCCAGGGAGTGTTCAGTCTGATACATGTGTGTTCAGTAAAGGTCTGATCACTTTAAAGGAGGAGTTTTACCATGTAACACTTTCATCTCTCTCTCTCTCTCTCTCTCTCCCCCTCTCCTTTTCCTCTCTCTTTCAGGGTCTGAATCAGCTCTTCCTACAGTCACGGTGGAGCTCCATCACCCTGCTACCCTGCCCTGCTCTGAGAGGTGTTCTGGTGTGGTCAGATGGACTGTGTTCCATAAACCCACTGAGGTTCTGGCTGAGTGTGATCAGACGTCCTGTAGATCAGTGAAGGAGGGATATCAGATGATCCATGATCAGTACCTGAAGGGAGATCTCTCTCTCACCATCACTGACGCTGATCTCAGGAAGAGAGCCCGGTACACGTCTCGCTGTGGTGGTGTAGACCTCTGTGATGTAGCTCTTAAGGTGGAGTGTAAGTGTCCCTCTGTCCTCACTGACCTATAATAACAGACCTCCAGTGATGGAGATCAGACCTATACACCAATAACCCTTCCTGACTGTGTTTCTCCTCAGGCGTGAACACTACAGTTCAGATACCGGCGGGTGGAGATCTGGTTCTGGACTTGGACGTATCAGATCCGGTGGAGGTGCTGTATAACAGCGGAGGTGCAGCTGGACCATCCAGGGTTCAGATCTGTACAGGGGATGGACACCAACTACAGTGTAGACCCAAATACACCCAGAGAGCATCAGCAGCCCTTAAACTGAGAGGAGTGACTCCACCCGATAGTGGAGTTTACACCATCCGGGACACCAGAAATGAGGAGGACGTCCGGATCTACTCAGTGAGCGTCCAAGGTAGACGTTTACTGTGGTGTACAGAAGCTTTAAGCAGGGTGTCTCTGAGGGTCTTACTGGTGGGGGGTGTTTAGGCCAGCAGGAGTGGATAGTGAGGGGGTTCTAACTAGTTCTAGATCTAGAGTTCTAGTACCAGACCTTCCAGACAGTAGAACTGAACCTCCCAACACTAAGACGTATGTTCCTCTGTGTGTGTTTGTAGAACAGCCCACCATGTATGAAGACCAAGGACCTGCTGTACCAGCGTGGATCAAGGTGGTGCTGGTGGTGGTGCTGGTGGCTGCAGTAATACCGTGTGCGGTATTATCGGTGGTGTGTGTGCGGCAGAGGAGGGAAATTCAGCTGCTCCAGAAGGGATCAGGAGGACGAGGAGAAGTTAACCAGAATGGAATTCCGATGAACGGACGGATTACCCACCATCCAGAAGAACAGGAGGGATTATCATCTCCTAGTAACCACCTGGAACACGTCTGAGACCCTCCAGTCTCTCCCTGTGTGAGATGTTAGTAAAGGCGTCCACAGTGTTGAGACTGAGAGACGCTGCCGCTCTAACGTCCTCTCTTCATACCGGGTCATGTGACATACTGACCCTCCAGCTGGTTATTAGCACCACTGACTTTTCTAGACTTCTGTTTCTCCTGTCCAGCTTCTTTCAGATGTGTTAATGAGTTAGTGATGTTGGTGGAATGTTCAGATGTCTCTCTGTTACAGTACTGAGCTGAACTTTTGTTACTGACCAAATATTTATTTTCCTCCATCATTTACAAATAAACTCTTTGAAGTCCTACAGTGGATCTCCTGGATTTCTTTCTCGTTCTCTCTCACAGTTGAAGTGTAACTGTGATGAACATTACAGACCTCTCTCATCTCTCTACGTAGGAGACCTTCCACAATCAGTGGCTGACTGAATACTTTTTTTTCCCCACTGTACGTGACATTGTCTGAGCCTGTGTTTGAACACCTATAAGATAATCCTTTATTGATCCCACAGTGGGGAATTCTGCAAAGTTACAGCAGCACAGAGGAAAGAACAGAAGTGTCAGGAAATTATACCAATAATAAATAAGATCTAAATACAAAAATTACAGAAAAATATATAATTAAATACTAAAGATTTAAACCCAGAAGACTGCAGGTTTATTACACATAGTAGAACAGACTACTGTAGAAATAGACTACTGTTGAATAGACTAGCGTAGGGATAGACTAGCGTAGGGATAGACTAGCGTAGGGATAGACTATGGAGGGGAGCGGCTGTTACACAGTCTGTCGGGGGATGGAAGGAAGGACCTGCAGTATCTATCAGGTACCGTTCAGGAAGTGACGCTGTGTGAACTGTAACACATGGTCTCCTGAACTGCAGAGACTGAACACTGAACACTAACACTATTAGTACAGTTACTGTAGGTGCTTTATAGATACTTCATTACCTTCAACCTACATCCTGGTGACCCCTAACCACCGAGCTCTGGTGACCCCTACACACCGAGCTCTGGTGACCCCTACACACCGAGCTCTGGTGACCCCTACACACCGAGCTCTGGTGACCCCTAAACACTGCACCATGGCATGAGTGTC
This sequence comes from Prochilodus magdalenae, assembly GCA_024036415.1. Classification (NCBI taxonomy): domain Eukaryota; kingdom Metazoa; phylum Chordata; class Actinopteri; order Characiformes; family Prochilodontidae; genus Prochilodus; species Prochilodus magdalenae. The sequence continues at coordinate 61,260 of JAMWET010004624.1, read as the reverse complement.
CCCTGAACCTGAACACTCAGAACTGACAATCAGACTCAGATAAAGAAGAGATGAACATGAAGCCCTCTAAGGTGAAATGTCTTTGGGGTCGGGACGTCGCCCCGGATACGGTGCAGAACTCCTGGTTTAGAGTTCTGACTAAAAGACATGACTCTGCTAGTTCCCACCATAAAGACACCCAGCTGTTCACTGGACCTTCACTGACTAGCTAGCTTTAGCTCTACATGCTAGCAGTAGAAGTAGGAAACCGTAGCCTATTGTAGGAGATCAGACTGATCTGATCATTCTGATAACCATCTAAACACTGAGCTGTTCCTGTTATTATTAAATTACTGCTGTCTGAATATTAATCATCTATTAATACACATCAGTCATATAATAAACCCTCCCTGGTCCCCCATCACAGTACCGATAGGTCCGGTCCTCTCGCCCAGCTGTGGGTACGCACCAGCGTACAGCAGGTGAAGGTGGATCACTTCTGTAAAGGTCAGGAGCAGAAAGGAGGCGAGAAGGAGGAGACTGTAAAGGTTTATTAAGACCAGGACATCATTAAACACGTCACCATGATCTCAGTTCTTCACAGCTACTCCACCCACACCACATACAGCATGTTCAGGGCTTCACCTGGTACACCACCACTCTCTAATAAACACCACACACCCAACACCACTCCTTCAGGAAGTGGTAGTGTTGGAGTCAGAACATTTGAGTCCAGTGGTGAATAAACACTCTGGAGAAACTACAGGTCAGTGTTTGTTCCCCCAGGTGTAGTCCTGCTGTCTGATGGGTATTCATTACCTCCCGGTACACTGGAGCTCCGTTTCAGATACACAGCTCTACTGATGACGTCACTTCACTGTCGAACTCCTTCATAGAGCTTTGATGGGTGTGGCTGACAAACACACGCCCACTACTCCGCAGAGGGTGTGGCTGACAACAAACTCACGCCCACTAGTCCACAGAGCTCCGCAGGCACTTCCAGTCAGGCTGCGTCCTGATGTACTGCTCCTTTACCACATGACTCAGAGTGAAACTCACGATCCCCACTGAAGGTACAGGAGGAGCTGAACATCCGGCAGGGTCTCTGGTCTCCAGATCAGTTAAATAAATAAATAAATAAATAAATAAATAAATAAATTACACCCCATAACGGCTAATGTTCCGCTTAGCTATGCAGTCTGTGACAGAGAGCCGAGCTAACTGCCTCAAACAGACCCAATCCAGCGTTCTACACCACCGAACCACCACCGAGTGAGCACTACCACGTACACTAGCAGGAGAGAAAGGCACGGCTACCGGGCTAACACGTCCCAACACTGCCCGACGTGTCCGCGACATTAGAATCAAAACCCCTAGATAAAGAACAGCAAGCACCGCCGAGTACTACCGGACGCGTACACGATCACTACCAGACGCGTACACGGTCACTACCAGACGCGTACACGGTCACTACCAGGCACGTACACTACCGGACGCGTACACGGTCACTACCAGACGCGTACACGGTCACTACCAGACGCGTACACGGTCACTACCAGGCACGTACACTACCAGACGCGTACACGGTCACTACCAGGCACGTACACTACCAGACGCGTACACGGTCACTACCAGGCACGTACACTACCAGACGCGTACACGGTCACTACCAGACGCGTACACGGTCACTACCAGACGCGTACACGGTCACTACCAGACGCGTACACGGTCACTACCATGCACGTACACTACCAGACGCGTACACGGTCACTACTAGAAGCGTACTCGGTACAAAAACCAGGAGATAAAAGTCAGCCACGCCACAGAGCAAATCCAGAAGACGAAGCTACCAGGAGGAAAACCTAACTAAGCGGGGATACCGAGCTACACCGGGAACCAACAGCTAACCGACTATCAGCGGGGAAACCGAGCTACACCGGGAACCAACAGCTAACCGACTATCAGCGGGGAAACCGAGCTACACCGGGAACCAACAGCTAACCGACTATCAGCGCGGATCCCGCACTAAACCCGTAGATAAAGCCGGCACCACCGAGCGAACCCAACACAAGGCGACACTACGGCTAACGGCTTAACACCCTAACACGTCCACTAACACTACCAGGAGGGACGGCTACGGCTAACGGGCTACGGCACCGAGCTGAACCAGGAGCAGGCGGCGGACCACATCTAGAAGGCGGCCTCACTGAGAAACGCAGGGGCTCCTGAAGGAGAACAGAGACCCGCTGTCCGGTAAGTAGGACCTCCTCTACATTCAGAGTTCCGGTCTCGGAGTGTCCTCCATATACAGAGATCCTCCACTCCGTAGATTAAGATCCACATGGACCTTCGGTTCTGGTCCGGTGTAGACTGTAGTGTGTCCGTGAGCGGGTTCTCGGTCAGTCCAGCTTAAAACATGATGTAGCTCCAACAATCCGGGCGGGTCTCTACACTCCTCCACCAGCTCCGTTCTTCAGGTCCAGAAGGAGAGCGGCTCTGCAGAGCGCATGCGCAGATCGTTCTGTAGCACGTCATGGGAAGGCGGTCCAGTCCGACTCTCCTCGGTTTGTCCCTCTCTCCCTCCAGTCCGACTCTCCTCGGTTAGCTCCTCCCTCCCACCAGCCCGATTCTCCTCGGTTAGCTCCTCCCTCCCACCAGTCCGACTCTCCTCGGTTAGCTCCTCCCCTCCACCAGTGCTGCTTTCCTACACCTGCTCTTTGCTCCCAACGTTACGACTCTCCTAAGTTTGCTCCTCCTTCGCAACAGTGCAGTTGACGCCTCCTTCAGAGTGCTGTTGATTTTACGGTTGCTCCACCCACCCCTCTGTGCTGCTGAGGTAAATTTGCCCTTTGCTCCAACAGTGGGACTTTAGTCCACGCCTCTCTCTGAATAGTGCGGCTCTGGAGCAGGATAAATTCAGCAGTGTTCAGTGTGGAGACACTTCATGTGTGGATCTGTGATTTGTCTTCACTGCCTACTGAACAGGAGCTCCATTTGTTTCTGGAGTAAAACAAAAGAGAGGAGGATCAGACCTCACTGGATCGGACTCTATAACACCCCATAACCTCCATCATCTGACTGCACAAGGACAAACTGTAAGGAGCTGATGAAGGGAGGGACAGTTCAGTGGAGGACAGAGAGACACAGAGGGTGGTGTAGAGAGCGTCTGGTGTGGGAGGTGTAGAGCTGAAGAAGGGAGGGACAGTTCAGTGGAGGACAGAGAGCTGGGAGACAGAGGCTGGTGTAGAGAGTGTCTGGTGTGGGAGGTGTAGAGCTGAAGAAGGGAGGGACAGTTCAGTGGAGAACAGAGAGCTGGGAGACAGAGAGGCTGGTGTAGAGAGTGTCTGGTGTGGGAGGTGTAGAGCTGAAGAAGGGAGGGACAGTTCAGTGGAGAACAGAGAGCTGGGAGACAGAGGCTGGTGTAGAGAGTGTCTGGTGTGGGAGGTGTAGAGCTGATGAAGGGAGGGACAGGTCAGTGGAGAACAGAGAGCTGGGAGACAGAGGCTGGTGTAGAGAGCGTCTGGTGTGGGAGGTGTAGAGCTGAAGAAGGGAGGGACAGTTCAGTGGAGAACAGAGAGCTGGGAGACACAGAGGCTGGTGTAGAGAGTGTCTGGTGTGGGAGGTGTAGAGCTGAAGAAGGGAGGGACAGTTCAGTGGAGAACAGAGAGCTGGGAGACAGAGGCTGGTGTAGAGAGTGTCTGGTGTGGGAGGTGTAGAGCTGAAGAAGGGAGTGGTCTGGATCTTGAACTCTGATCTGCTGTAAAATGTTTATTGCTCTGTTACATGATCAGGTATTTTACTGTAGATCCACTTGATCAGGGTGTTCACTGTAGATCCACTTGATCAGGTGGTTTCCTGTAGATCCACTTGATTAGGTGGTTCACTGCAGATCCACTTGATCAGGTGGTTCACTGTAGATCCACTTGATCAGGTGGTTCACTGTAGATCCACTTGATCAGGTGGTTCACTGTAGATCCACTTGATCAGGATGATTCACTGTAGATCCACTTGATCAGGATGGTTCACTGTAGATCCACTCGATCAGGTGGTTCACTGTAGATCCACTTGATCAGGTGGTTCACTGAAGATCGACTTGATCAGGTGGTTCGCTGTAGATCCACTTGATCAGGTGGTTCGCTGTAGATCCACTTGAACAGGTGGTTTACTGTAGATCCACTTGATCAGGTGGTTCGCTGTAGATCCACTTGAACAGGTGGTTTACTGTAGATCCACTTGATCAGATGGTTCACTGTAGATCCACTTGATCAGGATGATTCACTGTAGATCCACTTGATCAGGATGGTTCACTGTAGATCCACTTGATCAGGTGGTTCACTGTAGATCCACTTGAACAGGTGGTTCACTGTAGATCCACTTGATCAGGTGGTTCACTGTAGATCCACTTGATCAGGTGGTTCACTGTAGATCCACTTGATCAGGTGGTTCACTGTAGATCCACTTGAACAGGTGGTTCACTGTAGATCCACTTGATCAGGTGTTTCACTGTAGATCCACTTGATGAGGTGGTTTACTGTAGATCCACTTGAACAGGTGGTTTACTGTAGATCCACTTGATCAGGTGGTTCACTGTAGATCCAGTAGTAGTCTGGTTCTTTACAGTCCAGTCTAGCTAACAGTTCTGAAAATGGATCACTCTGGTCTGGAGTGATTACCATGGTGATATAACATTCCATCATGTGTCCTCCACTGAACACCAGATAGGTCACCTGTAGATCCTGGGACGTGGTCAGTGTGCAGAGTTCTGAACGTCTGGAGTGGTTCCTCTGTTTCTCTGTACAGGTGCAGATATCCTGTGGTAACAGTGTTCCCTCCCTGCTACGGGTCATCCCATCATCACTACATCCCAGTCTCCACTGTCTGCTCCGACATGCCCCTCTCCAGCCTCCCTGCTCTCCTGGTCCTGACTGCGGTCCTATCAGGTAAGAGTGCTCTCAGTGCTCAGGGTCACTACACTGGTACTGATTTAGCCCAAACAGAGTAGAACTGTAAACCCCCTCCTCCTTCTGCAGGTCAGCTGACTCTGGCTAACCGGGTCGGGACCACATGGAGGGATCTGAATGAACCCGCCACCCTGTACTGTGAGGAGCCCTGCTCAGGTGTGGAAACCTGGGAGAAGACTGGAGTTAGGGTGGCCGAGTGCGGGAGACACGGAGGAGACGGGTTCAGCTGTGAAAGACGTGCGGACGGAAGTACCCTCACCATTCCTGCAGTGAATTACACAACCAGAGGATTTTACCACACCTTCTGTAACGGACACGTGATCTGCTTCCAGAACCTCCAACCCAACCGTGAGTCCCTCAGAGCGTCACGTTATCCCCTGTACCTAAATACACTCATCACTGAAGGAACAGCTCCACCCAGAAGGAGTCAGCCCCCAGGATAGAACCATCAGGAACCTCTACAGCTCCATACCGAGACGTCTGGCGTGTTGGGCTAGCAAACACGGCGGCCCAACGCCATACTGAGAGACAGACTTCTGTATGTGTAGCTCAATAAATATTGATCATATCAGTCTAAATTTATCATCAGTTATTGATCCTGCTCACCTTTATCCTCCTTCCCAACACACCTGCACTCCCACACCTCCTTCTGGGTGTGGCTGTTCTCCTGGTGATGAGTGTGTGTGGTACATTGTGTAGGATTACAGGTCCAGACTGTAACTACTGACCAGGTGTTACCTGGGTGGTGGATCAACATGTACTCTCTGTCAGACTCTGAGTGTGTGTGGTATCTGACTGTGACAGCAGGCCAGTGGTGAAACCCTGCCGCCCGCTTTAGCTGCACAGTGTGCTCTGTAGTTTGCTCAGCGTGTTAACAGTGTTAATGTTATTGTACCGTGTTAAGTGATGGTGTGTGGTATGGTCTTTGGGTGCTGGTCCAGCTGGAATCACTAAGACTCCGCTTGTTGTCTCTCCTGCAGCTCACCGCTCCTCTCCTGAAGCACCAGCTGGAGGTCTCCTCATCTTGGACCTGTTCACACTCCAGCCTGTGACGGTGACGTTCTCCAGGACTGATGGAGGATCTGGAACCCCTGTCCAGATGTGCACTGTGGAGGGGCGGTCCCTGCAGTGTAACCCGGAGTACAGAGACCGAGTGTCAGTGCGTGGTAACTCCATAGAGCTGAGAGACGTGGAGTCTGCTGACTCTGGGGTCTACACGGTGCGGGAGGTCAATGATGGAGCGGCTCTGGTACGGACAGTGTCCGTCACCGTTAGAGGTGAGTGGGTTTGTAGAGATGCTGTTGGAGACCTGTACATACCTGGTCTCAAACGAAACATTCTGAAACTTCTACACCTACATCTACAGCTTCTACACCATGTCCAGGAACTCTGTCCACTTTCCAGATTCATCAAAACGAGACCTAAACCTGTAGAACACCGTTCTGGATCTGTAGATCTACCAGATCCAACACACCTGGTTCTACTGTCCAGGTGGCCTTGAGCACCTGTAGAACAGTGTGGTGACTGTTGCTGAGGTTCTCCATGAGGACAGAGCCAAAGTTCTGGATTCAGTAATAGAGTGGTTCTGGAAACGAGGGCTCTCAGTTATTACTCCTACCGGTGCCCCTATAGGCTGACCGTACAGCGGTCCTAACTGGGCGGTGGACAGATGTTCTCCGTGTAGGACCTGAATGATTCCCTGAAGGACATTAACCATGACCCGCTCCTCTGTCTGATCTGTGGTCTGTAGATGCTGAGCAGAAGGATGGATATCCGAAGGGACAGGACGATGGACACAGGATGGAACTGAAGATCGGAGCAGTGGGAGTGGCTGTGGGGTTGGTTCTTGGTGTGCTCCTGTGGGTATACGTTCTCCCACGGGTTCTTTATCTGAAGGATAAATGTGTCCAGAGGCTCAGAGGAAAAGGTTCCTCACACAGGAAGCAGACTGAGGATGAGGAAAAGCAGGCCTCCCTGACACCTGGTCAGATCTGAGGGAACGTACCCTCACCACGTAAACATGGCTGTGAGTCCGAGCCCATCTCTCAAGGCCACCCTACCCACTACACCCCGTCACCCTAGGCCTGAATACTGAATATATGATGTAGCCGGTTGAGACAGTGGTCTCTGTGGGGTAGAGCTGTGTTGTGATGTGTTGATGAAGATGTTGGGATGCTGGATCTCTGTGCGGTAATAATAATAATATGAGGGGCCCCGGAAATAGTGTAGGGTCCCCGGTCCCAGTGGCCTTCAACGTCCAGCACTCTCTGGTAACTCATAGTGCTGCTTCCTGAAAGTTGTCCTGATGGTGTTTCGTTCACTTGGTTGCTGTTCTAGTGCTCACAGTCAACAATCCTGGAATCTGGTTCCTCGGTTCTCTCAGTGTTCCAGTAGAGACGGGTCCATTCAGCCATTCCAAACCTCCTCACGCCATTCAGTCAGCACTCCGGTCAGGATAGAATGGTGTGATCCAGTTCCCCCACAGCATTTCCGAACTAGAGACGTAGGGGGCATTACACCTACACCCCCTCCTCCACCCCGAACTGTAGACACTGGTCCATCCATTCAGGCCTCAGTGGAAATAGAACTTCATCAGACCAGATGTGCTCCTGGTCTTCAGGTTCTGGTGAGCCTGTGTCCAGGGGACCCTGGACCGGAACGTGGAGGCTGAATATCCACTCCGAGATGCTCTCCTGACCACCAGGGGTCCACAGAGTGGTTATCCGAGTGACTGTCCGCTGGAGGAAGTCCTGTTTGAAGGGACTGACTGTCTGTGAGCTGAAATGAAGCAGCTAATAAACTCTAAATCTGATCTTCCTGTTTCACTGGTCTCTTCATTTCTGACTGAGCTCGTATATCTTACCTGCTCAGTGGAGGTAGTAGGTGAGTGGAGGTGTTTCACCGTCACCTCATCACAGTGAGTGTTTAGGAGTACCTCAGTGATATGAACCGGAACTGTAGTACACCGGTAGTTATGGTGGTAGCTCATCATGTGTGTAGAGCTAAACCAGTAACAGAACCTGGAAGGGAGCGTTAGGTACTGGGAGGTTACGGTGAACTGGGATCGGGCTGCTGTTTATTAGGAACTATAACTACACAAACCACGTGACTGCATGTTCTACTACACTGCATTATCCTATCAGAGCACTGGAGTTTGGGAATACCGGCATTCCAGTCATGTGTAGAGTTATACTGCCACCTTGTGGACATTCACCACCACAGCCTTCCTGCTTACCAGGTGAGTTCCATCCAGTGAATGGATCTCCCCCTACAGTGTTAATAAGCTGCCTGCAGTGTTTGGTATAGTGGCTACTGATTTACTTCTCACCTCACCAGTCTTTAGAACAATGAACCTAAATTGGCTAGGCCGACCATGCCCATTTTGTGCCATTTGTGATATTCACACATTAACCCATCTGTGAAGTGAAACACCCACCTACCCACACTAGGGGCAGTGAGCGGTGGGCAGCCCTATCCATGGCGCCCGGGGAGCAGTTGGGGGTTAGGTGCCTTGCTCAAGGGCACCTCAGTCGTTACTGTCAGTTTAGGGAATCGAACCGGCGACTGCTCTTAAATAACATCACCTGCACTCACTAAGGGTTCTAAAGGGTTCTAAATCAGTCTAACATAAACGTTCTGCGTGTGCATGAAGGTATAGAGCTGTATTAACCCAGAACTGAGCTCCTCCTGGATCTCCATTATTTCTTGTAGACGCGGTGAGACTCCTCACACAGGCCATGCCCACACCTATTGTGGCTCTACACTGCCAGGCTGGGGGTTGGTGGTGTGTTTGTGGTTCTTGGTAATGAGTTTCCTTTCTGGCTGAGCCAGGGTAACTTCAGGAAACCTTTCCCTAGTGGCACTGTTCCAGACTGGGAGGGTCTATTCTACCTCCTGTCTCATCCTGTCATTGTGTGGTATTTCCTTCATTTAGTGAGAGGAGGAAACTTCTTTTCTGTTTGCCGTTTACTTTCCCTTTACCCAGCCTGTCGCTCCTCAAGCTGTTTTCCCTCGTTTAGTGAGAGGAGTAATATTCCTACTTGGAGAAGACCTGCATTTCTGGAACCCCAACACAGCTCTAGAGTAAGTACCCCATACTGTTTCTATCTCCTGAGTCTTGGTGCTGGGTAACTCTCAGTGTTGGGCTTGTTGATGTTCAGACCCCTCTCTGTTAGTTAGTCCACCGCTAATGAAGGTCCACCAGTAGCGTGGTCAGGAGGTCCTGTACGGGTACTACACGGCTATACCAGTGTTCAGTAGGTCCTGTACAGGTACTACACGGCTATACAGGTGTTCAGCTGAACATCGTCTGCTCTGTACGTGTAGGTTACGGTGTTGGTGGTTCTTGTAGTCATGCTACTGAATATGACCTGGCCGGCTTAGCTTCAGGCTAGCTAGCATTACCGAACCCGTTATAAAGTGTTAATAAACAGTGCTAAGTTCGCAGAGTCTTGTGAAGGTGAGGTCTGAGTTCTGGTGAACTTCATGATCATGTGTTTTCTCGGATGGACTGTCTCGGACTGTCTTTAAACCGAGGCTGCAGCTACTTACTGGGATTCTCCGGTCCACCCCAACAGTTGTAGTTTACCGCCACGCCGGGCGTAGCTCACTGCAGTTTCAGTGTCCCAGTGTGCACCAATAGAGTTTTCCAGAGAAGGTAGATCAGGTCCAGAGAGTGAAGGTTCTCCCCAGAATTGAGTTCAGACTGCCCTGAACACCATTACTGCTGGTTTAAGCTAACTGGGTGTGTGAGTGTGTATGAGTGTGTGTGTGATGATCCTCTGATGTCTGTACTGATGGTGTGTTGGTGTGTCTGTGTACTGATGGTGTCTCTGTGTGTTGGTGTATCTGTAGGTGAACCATGTGTCCTGCTCTCCGTGTCCTGATGACCCTGATCTCTCTGTTCCCTGCTGGTAAGGACTGTACAGACTCCTCTAACACATTTCCAGTCCTCTTTGTGTTTAAACCCGGTACTCTGAGCGTGTTCTCTACGTTCTCGTGTTCTCTGGTTCTCTAATCAGCGGTATCAGATGTAGTAAATATGTAATTATATTTAATGTACTGAATACCTCTGGGATAGCTGGAATGTGAGATCAGACTGTGTAGTCTGACTTACTGCTGTTAATGACGGAGGTGCGGGTTTCCAGGGAGCCTTAACACACTGCTTTATTTCTCCATCTCTCTTTCAGTGTCTGAATCAGCTCTTCCTACAGTGATGGTGGAGCTCCATCACCCGGCTACTCTGCCCTGCTCTGAGAGATGTTCTGGTGTGGTCAGATGGACTGAGTTCTTCAAATCCACTGAGGTTCTGGCTGAGTGTAATCAGACGTCCTGTAGATCAGTGAAGGAGGGATATCAGATGATCCGTGATCAGTACCTGAATGGAACCATCACTGCAGCTGATCTCAGGAAGAGAGCCCGGTACACGTCTAACTGTGATGGTGAAGATCTCTGTGATGTTCATCTCCAGATCGAAGGTGAGTGTCCGTCTGGGTTCTGTACTGATTAGTTACTGGTAGAACCCTACTGGTTTAAATTTCAGTAGTCACAACAACAACCATTGTACCATTAAAAATTATATTTAATCACAAGCCAGAGAAAACATGAAATACAGTTTAAAGTTTATGTATTGATTTAAAATTAAGACTACAGATATAGATGATCATTTCTACACCTATACATTCTCTATCTGAATTAACCTACGACTGAAGAAACCTTAACAACACTTAGTAGTAAAGATAATGCCATGCCTGTCAAACATGCAACATCTGTCGAATGGCAACATAAAATAAAAATAAAATAAAATAATAACAATATAATATGAAATAAGAACAGACACAATGTGCACCAATAAGCATCACACTATACAGTGTGAAACAGGAACATGTGAGAACCTGAACTGATTTTATGAGCTAATTATTAAAAAAGACACTTTTATAATGTGTTAAATTTGATGTATTATTAAAACACATCTGGAGACTGTGAGGATGTGGATGGCGTCTCCTTAACCACTGTACAGAAGAATCATCACCTCAGATATACACTGTATAATTAGCTATGTTGGATCCGTGCCTTCTTATGACCAATTAATATTTAATAAAGCGATTTATTCTGTAGCTGTGACTTACCGCTATGTCAGTAGTAGCGGCGCACCATAAAGTAAGTGTTTTGGTTAGAAGGAGCTGGATTGGTAGGCGCTTTCGTTCTGAGGTGTGGGTTCTAAGTTCTGGGTTCTAAGTTCTGTTATCTGGGTCTACAGCTTGGAGAAGACGTAGATTTCCGGAACCCCAACACAGCTCCACAGTAAGTACCCCACACTGTCCTGTCAGAGCTGGGTGACTCTCGGTGTTTAGGGCTTGTTGAAATTAAGACCCCTCTCTGTTAGTTAGCCCACAGCTAACGAAGGTCCACTGGTGGCGTGTTCAGCAGGTCCTGTACGGGTACTACACGGCTATACAGGTGTTCAGCTGAACATTACCTGTTCCGCAAGTGTAGTTTACAGAATATCGCATCGAGTCAACAGAGGCTGAGCTGTCTAGCCAAACCTGTTAGCAAGCCACCTCCCCACTTACGTTAGCTAGCCACCAAACCGGTTAGCTAGCTACCTCCCCTCACGTCTCCAACTTCTCACACAGGTACATGTGTCGGGATGTTAGACTGGAGTTCAGACACACTCTCAGACACAGACGGCACAGGCACGACCGAGTTTCCCTCAGAGTTTGACAGTGTGAGCTAAATGTTACTTCTCTAGCTCAGCTACACCCAAGTTAGCTGGGTTAGCATCAGTGGGCTTAGCTTCAGCCCCTCCTGTTTACAGCTGTGGTAGTTAAGGGTAGCTAGGGTGGCTAGCCGTCCCGTAAAATACGAAATCGTCCTTTATTTGGCAATTAAATGTTGCGTCCCGTATTAAACCAACACGGGACGCGATTTGGTCCGTATTTTTGGAAATGTCGGAAATACACGTCTGTCACACACACGAATGCTCACAATCTCCCCCACCCCGATTTCCTGAGTACTAAATAACCTGAAAGAGTGAATGTTCTAAGTCCATATTGACCTGACCCGGTTCTGAGCCCTGCCTCCTACACTGTGATCACTCCGGACACTACTGTGGGAGTCTGTTCGGAATGGGTGTGTGTGTGTATTGTTGTCCAGTGTATTTACTGAGTGTGGGAGTCACCCCTCACCAGTGTCCCAGTGTGCACCAGTAGAGTTTTCTAGAGAAGGTAGATCAGGACCAGAGAGTGAAGGTCCTCCCCAGAATTTAGTTCAGACTGCCCTGAACACCATTACTGCTGGTTTAAGCTGTGTGGGTGTGTGTACTAATGGTGTGTGTGTATGTTCTGATGGGGTCTCTGTGTGTGGGTGTGTGTGTAGGTGAACCATGTGTCCTGCTCTCCGTGTCCTGATCACCCTGATCTCTCTGTTCCCTGCTGGTAAGGACCGAATATCCTGATTTCATTCTGTTAATGACAGAGGTGCGGGTTTTCAGGGAACCTTAACACACTGCTTTATTTCTCCATCTCTCCTTCAGTGTCTGAATCAGCTGTTCCTACAGTGATGGTGAAGTTCCATGAGTCTGCTACTCTGCCCTGCTCTGAGAGATGTTCTGGTGTGGTCAGATGGTCTGAGTTCAGTAGATCCACTGAGGTTCTGGCTGAGTGTGATCAGACGTCCTGTAGATCAGTGAAGGAGGGATATCAGATGATCCGTGATCAGTACCTGAAGGGGAACTTCTCTCTCACCTTTACTGCAGCTGATTTCAGTAAGAAGGCCCGGTACACGTGTGACTGTGATGGTGAAGACCTCTGTGATGTTCATCTGCAGATCGAGGGTGAGTGTCCGTCTGGGTTCTTAAAGGACTAGCTACTGGTAGAACCCTACTGGTTTATATTTCCAGTAAACTAATGAAGCTCCTGATTGTGTTTCTCCTCAGCCTTGAACACTCCAGTTCAGATGAAGCCTGGTGAAGCTCTGGTGCTGAACCTGGAGATACCAGAGGAGGTGGAGGTGCTGTACCAGAGTACAGGTGCAGCTGGACCATCCAGTGGTCAGATCTGTACAGTGGACGGACGCTTTACGCGGTGTACACCTGAGTACACCCGGAGAACGTCACTAACATCTGCTCTGGAGCTGAGAGGAGCGACTCCATCTGACAGTGGAGTTTATACTGTGATGGACAGGATCAATCAAGATGCCCTTCACGTCTACACAGTGACCGTCCAAGGTAGGACTGTACTCCTGTCTTACAGGTTAGGAAGTCCCTTCTTCTTCTATCAGTCCAATCACAGACTGTACCTCAGTGTAGTGGTACCGAACTGACTGCACTCTAACCCCTCACTGCTTTAACTGGTTAGTAGATTCGGTCGGTTCCGGCCCACAGTGAGGTCCAACCAGGTACAGCAGGGCTGTAGGACGATCCAGGAGTGACTCTAGAACCTTTACAGGGTCCAGCATTACAATCTCCCTCTTTTCTAGATCTCCTCTTTCCTTTAGCTTTACTGGTTCTGTGTTCTGATCCGATTCCTGGACACATAAAACATGAACGTTTGGATCACAGTACTTTATTATCCATCTGTATTTGTTAGACAGTTTATTAGGTACAGGGTTACCATAGGGCTGTATTACTAAAGCAAGTGAAGGTCTGATTACGGAGGGCTGCTGCTGTCTATCAGGAGGTGTAGCTGGACATCTCTACAGAGGAGTGGGGATGCTGAACTGCCCAGAGGAGGTTCTACCCTAAATCAGGTTCTGCTGGACCTGCTGAACAGTGTTTAATCAGGTTCAGGTCTTGCATTGTGATGATGATGTGATGGTCTT
>JAMWET010004624.1:0-45000 GCA_024036415.1 Prochilodus magdalenae | reverse complement strand
TTTGTGTTCCACCATGGTACAATGTTGCCTGAGAGTAACAGATGGGTGTGAGATGTGGTGCTTTATTAAATTTGAAATGTGCAAAACTGGAAACTAGAAAAGTATATTTGTTGAAGTGTTTGGTAAAAGAAACTGATGTTCTCAATATATATATATTTCTTTTTTCTGCGTGAAATTTCAAAAAAATCAATGTGTTCATTATGGTACGACGTTGCCTTGAGGCAACACACTTTTAATAAATAAATACATTTTACAATTTTTACAAAATTGTACAAATTTTTTCTATATAATGTCCCATTTTATGAAAGAAAGACATCACTAATATTTTTTTCCTCACTGGTGTCATAATGCGTACCATAGAGGGTTAATAAAGGTGTATGTAGGGGACCCAGGTACCTGAATAACACCATCTTAATTCTACACCTGTAATACTGAGCACAGGTGGGCCGTACGGTACCTTCGTATGTACAGTCCACGCTGTTACACAATGTTTATTTATTAAGATGGAGTAAACAAGAAACACCAACATTCTAAACACCCACCAAAACCACGAATCATCCACATTCCACACATTCCACACTGTGCTGCACCACCTCCACTAAACACGGCTAACTATACCACCATACGCCCAGAACAGTACCGATAGGTCCGGGCCTCTCGCCCAGCTGTGGGTACGCACCAGCGTACAGCAGGTGAAGGTGGATCACTTCTGTAAAGGTCAGGAGCAGAAAGGAGGCGAGAAGGAGGAGACTGTAAAGGTTTATTAAGACCAGGACATCATTAAACACGTCACCATGATCTCAGTTCTTCACAGCTCCTCCACCCACACTACATACAGCATGTTCAGGGCTTCACCTGGTACACCACCACTCTCTAATAAACACCACACACCCAACACCACTCATTCAGGAAGTGGCAGTGTAAATAATCAGGTTCATAAGCATGCTTCTCATAAAGACCGAGCGCGGCCGGTGAATACTGGCGGCCAGCTACGGAATCCGAGCGATGCCGGTGAGTACTGGCGGCCAGCTACGGAATCCGAGCGATGCCGGTGAATACTGGCTGCCAGATACGGAATCCGAGCGATGCCGGTGAATACTGGCGGCCAGATACGGAATCCGAGCGATGCCGGTGAATACTGGCGGCCAGCTACGGAATCCGAGCGATGCCGGTGAATACTGGCTGCCAGCTACGGAATCCGAGCCGATCCGAGCGGCGGGCCAGATACGAAATCCGAGGCGGTGAATACTGGCGGCCAGCTACGGAATCCGAGCGATGCCGGTGAGTACTGGCGGCCAGCTACGGAATCCGAGCGATGCCGGTGAATACTGGCGGCCAGCTACGGAATCCGAGCGATGCCGGTGAGTACTGGCGGCCAGCTACGGAATCCGAGCGCGGCCGGTGAATACTGGCGGCCAGCTACGGAATCCGAGCGCGGCCGGTGAATACTGGCGGCCACTGGGAGCGGCCAGCCGGATACGGAATCCGAGCGATGCTGGCGGCTGCAGCTACGGAAATCCGAGCGATGCCGGTGAATACTGGCGGCCAGATAATAGCGGAATCCGAGCGATGCCGGCCGGTGAATACTGGCGGCCAGCTGCGGAATCCGAGCGATGCCGGTGAATACTGGCTACTGGCGGCCAGAATACTGGCGGAATCCGAGCGATGCCGAGCGGCCAGCGCGGCAAGCGGAATGGGTGGAATACTGGCTGCCAGCTTCGGAATCCGAGCGATGCCGGTGAATACTGGCGGCCAGCTACGGAATCCGAGCGCGGCCGGTGAATACTGGCGGCCAGCTACGGAATCCGAGCGCGGCCGGTGAATACTGGCGGCCAGCTACGGAATCCGAGCGATGCCGGTGAGTACTGGCGGCCAGCTACGGAATCCGAGCGATGCCGGTGAGTACTGGCGGCCAGCTACGGAATCCGAGCGCGGCCGGTGGGTACTGGCTGCCAGCTGCGGAATCCGAGCGATGCCGGTGAATACTGGCTGCCAGCTACGGAATCCGAGCGTTGCCGGTGAATACTGGCGGCCAGCTGCGGAATCCGAGCGTTGCCGGTGAATACTGGCGGCCAGCTGCGGAATCCGAGCGATGCCGGTGAATACTGGCGGCCAGATACGGAATCCGAGCGATGCCGGTGAATACTGGCTGCCAGCTACGGAATCCGAGCGATGCCGGTGAATACTGGCGGCCAGCTGCGGAATCCGAGCGCGGCCGGTGAATACTGGCTGCCAGCTACGGAATCCGAGCGATGCCGGTGAATACTGGCTGCCAGCTACGGAATCCGAGCGCGGCCGGTGAATACTGGCGGCCAGCTACGGAATCCGAGCGATGCCGGTGAATACTGGCTGCCAGCTACGGAATCCGAGCGCGGCCGGTGAATACTGGCGGCCAGCTACGGAATCCGAGCGATGCCGGTGAATACTGGCGGCCAGATACGGAATCCGAGCGATGCCGGTGAATACTGGCGGCCAGATACGGAATCCGAGCGATGCCGGTGAATACTCCCAGCTGGCCACCAACGTCAATAGACGTTTATTTCTGGTTGAATGTGGGTCATGACGTCGGATAACAAAAATTTTACGCCAAGATAACGTCTAATACTAACGTCAATTTGACGTGGAGTTGTGACAACATATGGCGTTGATATTTTGTTGGTTTTAAGTAATGATGTTGTGTTACCAAAATCCAGCGTCTTCCAAGCGTCACATTCTGACGTGAAATTGACATAAAATACCAACATTTAATTGTGAGTTTTGTTAACCAAAACCCAACGTCTGTTAAATGTCGGAATCTTGACGTCAACTCAACGTGACATTCTAACATCATTAGACATTGATATTTTGTTGTTCTGAGTCATAATGTTAACTAAGCAAAATCAGACATCACCCAAACATCACATCCTTACGTCAAATTGACGTAAAATACCAACATTTACTTGAGTTATGTTAACCAAAACGTAATGTCTGGTGAATGTCGGAATCTTAACGTCAGCTCGACGTGACATTCTAACATCATTAGATATTGATATTTTGTTGTATGTGGTCATAATGTTAATTAACCAAAATCCTAACATCACATCCTTACGTCAAATTGACGTAAAATAAAATAACCAAATTTGTTTGGGAGGTATCATGACCAAAACTGTCTGGTAAATGTCATAATCTTAACGCCAGCTCAACATGACATCCTGACATAATTAGATGTTGATATTTAGTTAAGTTTAGTTAAGTCATAGTGTTTAGAAACTAAAATCCAACGGTTTACAAATCACATCGTGATGTCATATTGATGTAAAATACCAACATTTTATCAATGTTGTTGTTAAGTTGTGATGTTAGGTAACGAAAATCCAACATATTCTAAATGTCACACCCTAGCATCATATGGCTGTCGAATGCTGACATTTAGTTGTGAGGTATGGTGACCAAAACCCAACGCCTGTTAAATATCAAAATATTAATGTCCACTCAGTGTAACATTATAACATCCATGGACACTGATATTTTGTAGCAGACATTCAAATTTTGATAAGTTGTGATGTTACAAAACCAAAGTTCAACATCTTCCAACGTCACATCTGAACAACATACTGCCATTGAGTACTGATATATAGTTGTGATGTATGTGACCATTTGGCAGACATCATAATATGAAGGTCTGCACGATGTGAAATTTGAATCATTATGCATTCTTATTATGTTTGCTGTAAATAGTGGTGTTAAGTACCCAATGTCCAGTGCGTTCCAAACATCAGGTCATTGTCATATTGATGTATGCATAATGTTGATGCAATGTAAAATTCTAACATCATTTGATGTTCACCTTTTGGCAGTTTTAAATTGTTTTGTCAGGTAACCAAAAACCCAGAGATGGATAAAGTATCCAAAAACTGTACTCAAGTAAACGCACTGTTACCAACAAAAAAGTATCTAGTAAAATTCTGCATCTACATCACATTTAATCAAAATAAAAGCACTACATCCATACTTGTTCTGGCAGCTCATCAAATAAAATATGTCCAAAAAAAAAAAATCTGTGTTGAATTAACTTACACAGAGTTGATTTCAAGACTTTTTCAGGGTTTATATAGCTCCACACTCTCCAGAGTTAACACTTTACTTTTGAAACATTTAACACTATGTCAGAGTTGCTTGATTCTGATTTTTTTTTAACTCCATAAGAGAATTATATTAGCACTAAAGGGATTACAAAAATAACACTGCTTTGAGTTAAATCATGTACTTTTAAGGTGGTTCCCTTCTACTCCAAAAATAGTCAATTTTTACATTGATATAAAACTATATATATAAGATAATAGTTTATATAAAATTGATAAAAATAGGATTCTAACTATTATACGACTGATATGATAAGATTACGATTAGATTTAAGATTACATGATAAAATTTTAAACATTTGAAAGCAATGTCGGTTGCGTTACCAGGCAACTTAACTAACTTCCTCCGCTCTGGCGTCATGCGGCGGAAAGATACCGGAGTAAATTGCCTGTCGGACATCATTCGCAGTTTACGGTGGCTGATTCTGGGGCTGTGGACGTTGATGGTGAAATAAGATGAGCCAAATACACATTCATTTTGGTCATTATTTCAGGGTTTTTGGTGGGATATAGTGAGCTCGCGTTTTATGTCGCCCCTTAGTTGTCTGCAATTTCTTTTTAGTTATCTGTCGATTTTCCCCAGCCTGAAATAGTTAAGCTATCAGCTAGCTGAAGTTTGACTTCGCTGTATTGCAAGGCGTACATAAGAATAAGAGTTGGTTGAGTGAACTGTAGCTTGTAAAACCAATAATAGAAATAAATTCACTCTGGCTTTTCGCATATTGACCAAAGCAGATAACAGAAGCCTCCGTGAATCATCATGTAAATTGCGGCAAGGAAGGTGCGATGTTTTTGCGTGGCTGCAAAACAGGCTTATGTTACAGTTACGTCTTAAGTTGCGGTTAGTGAACCGCCATGTCTGTCAATTCAAATATCTACAGAATGCAAACTAGCAGCGGTTAACTGAGGAGGAACTGCGCAATGCCAGCAATGCTGTGATTTTCAAACGATAGAATGGAAAGTCAAAGAAAAGAAAAAAAAATCTTAACTATAAAATTTATTAAAATCTGTTTGTGTGGATTGACGCCGTGCGTAGCTGTAAGTTGTTAACTTGGCGGTAGGTACGCAGGGTCATATAAAGTTCAAATATTTTAAAATTTGGCGCGTTTCGCATTGAGCGAGTCTCTGCGCCGCCAATAGGAGAGCAGCGACCGTTTCTGGTAGTTCCCGCCAACATGTAGGAAAGGTTAGCTTTGACAGAGAGCTGTGGAGTGAACAAGAGTGCCTTTTTAATGTGTCCTCCCCTTTATACCACGACAGAGTGGAAAAGGAGAAAAGGTGGACAGAAATTGCTCAACCCCTCGAAACTCGCGGGTTTAACGCGAGCCCCGGGGCGACGCAAACATAAACACATGTAACGTTCCCTTGCTACAGTAGCCTAGCCGCTGCCACCACCTTTTGTTAAACCAGTAAGGTCTGGTCAAAGTTGTTGACATTAAAACATACAACCTTTGCAGTCACAACATTTAAACTTTTATTAACCAATACCCTGAAATGTTAAGGCTCAATTGTCTCATATGGCTGAGAGGGCAACCAGCAAGGGTTAACTCTGAACTAAACACACCAGAGAAGCACAATATCAATTTCCTGAGATTCCTTAAAAACCACTACAACCCATAGCACAGCAAAGAAAAGAGGGCACAAACCTCATACACATTACACTGCACACTCACCCCTTCATGCATTAACTACCCCCCCTTCACAGCTCAATTTACTTAACAAAGACCTATACAACACAGGGTACCATAATACTAGGTGGGTATTAAAAGGGGCCTAATAGTAAAACTATAATCTTACTTCATATTAAAATTCATCTACTTTATTACGCTTAAAAATATAAACAACACATATAAAGAAAGGAGAGGGACCGCTCACTAAACTCTAAACATGGAATAGACTGACCCGGGATTTCCGTCATCCACCAATAACCCCGTGTGGCCTCCACAAGGCGTCGCACGTGACTTGGCAACCGCCCCAAACCACGCTTTTTCATGCAGCAATGGCGTCTCCAGCAGCACTTCGTCGCAGCCGTTTCTCCACTCACACCACTGGCAGTACGTTCGACCTCGCAGTCTTTGTGTCTCGTCGCCAAACACCGCAACCCAACCCAATGCCGCCCGTGCTGGTCCACGCTGCCTCCCGCTCCAGCGGAAAGTCCCCCATTTTAAAGTGTCCGATCGGACTCACCTACACAGCACGTCAAACGTTCCGCCCCACCTCCTAACACAGGTCAATCTACTCCTCATAGAATCATTACACTACCCCCCCTTTACTGGGAGATCCGTCCTCGGATCTTCTCTTAGTTCATCACATAGTCTGTCAACCAAGCCGGAGTTTTTATTTTCCGCAAAGGTCTCTGGCCATTATGCAGACGTGGTGCATCTGCCATGGTGGGCTCTAAACTGAGTTGAGGCTGTCCATCCTGGGCATTCTGTCCAGCACCCGGTCCCTGTTGTCCAGCCCCAAAAGGCTCCCGTAAGGTGGCTAAGGAACTCCCTGGTTCCAACCTTTGCGATGGCACCAGTCCTACGCCTCCTGTCGGCCTCTCTGGTCCAGCACTTGCCAGCGCCCCCTCTTGGACTCTTGGCCTCTGCATGACCCACCACGTTGCAGGAATCCCCACGTCCGTTTGAGCAGGAGGACATCTAGAGTCCGATCCACCTCCACGTCCTTCGGAAGATTGACCTTCGCCCTCCAATCTCTTTCCAGCTGAAAAAGAGTGTGTGCAAGGCTTAAGGCGGTTATAGTGGACAACAAACCCGGGTCTTCCTTGTCCTGATAACCTAAAAAGCTGTTCTGACAGCTGCTCCCTAATAATGTAAGGTCCCTTATAATGCCTCTGAAATTTGGGACATCTCCCCTTCTTCCGAGCCTTATCTTGCACCCACACTCGATCACCCACCTCATATTTTGGCCCTCTTATTTTTAAATCATAAAAATGCTTCTGGCTTCGGGATGCTGATTCCTGATGTT
This sequence comes from Prochilodus magdalenae, assembly GCA_024036415.1. Taxonomy (NCBI): domain Eukaryota; kingdom Metazoa; phylum Chordata; class Actinopteri; order Characiformes; family Prochilodontidae; genus Prochilodus; species Prochilodus magdalenae. The sequence goes on along the minus strand of JAMWET010004624.1, from coordinate 37,906 downwards.
TGTGGATAGCACTATGAACTGATCTAAGTCTCCCCTCCAATTCATCTACATATCCCCCGACTGACTTGTAAGGTTTTATAACCTCTACATTAAACATCAAGTCTGCTGGCATCACAATCTCCCTTCCAAACACTGCAAAATAGGGAGAAAATTTAGTAGTAGCCTGAACGCTACTCCTATATGCCATCATAACATACGGTAAAAGGTCATCCCAATTCCCTTGGTTCGCATCAACAAACATTGAAAGCATAGTTGTAATGGTACGATTTAAACGTTCCACAAATCCATCAGACTGGGGATGATAGGGAGTCGTCCTCGTTTTATGAATATCTAATAATTCACAAATTCCCCGGAACAAGGCAGAGTCAAAATTTTTTCCTTGATCTGTGTGGATACTCCGGGGAGCCCCCCATCTCAGGATAAACTGCTCTACTACCACTCTTGCCACTGTCTCAGCATCTTGAGCCCTCATTGGAAATGCCTCACACCACTTGCTAAAATAATCTGCAATAACAATGATGTACTTATTTCCCTTAGAGGTAACGGGTAAAGGACCTACAATATCTATCCCCAGTTTTTCAAAAGGGTACCCTGCTTGTATTGGCCGTAATGGTGCCCGAGGCTCTGCCCCAGTGGTTTTATAAACAGCACAAGTTTCACATTTTCTGCACCAGTCCACCACATCGTCACTCCACCCTGGCCAATAAAACCGTGTCCTAATCTTCTCTTTTAACTTGGCTATTCCCACATGACCACCTGTTTTGGAGTCATGCAGAGACTGCAGAAGCTCTGGAACCAATTCTCTAGGGACAACCACCCGCTCACATAGATCAACACTATTAACCCCGCTTTGTTGACTCCACAGTACCCCATTCTTCACACAAAGGGTACTCCACATGTTCCAATAACCTCGTAACTGTGGATCTCGCTTCACTTCCTCTGGAGGTTTTGGACCGTGAGTTTCCACCCAGTCTCTTATTTTCTGAAGCTGGTCGTCTTTAGCCTGTTCCAGCCTCCAGTCCCACTCCTGCCCGTCACCCTCAGAGTCTTCATACACTTGCCCCACCACAGCCCTTGATTCGGGCGTTATGGGGACCCGTGACAGGGCATCGGCATTCCCATGACTTTTCCCTGGACGATGAACAATGTCGTAGTCAAAAGAGGCTAATTGTTCCAACCACCGTGCAATCTGGCCCTCAGGTTGGTCAAAACTATGGAGCCATCTCAGCGAACTGTGGTCCGTCCTGAGTGTAAATCGTCGGCCCAGAAGATAATGCCGGAACTGCTTCATAAATATAACCACTGCCAGTAGCTCTTTTTTTGTCGTGGCATAGTTCCTCTCCGTCCTACTCAGAGCTCTACTTGCATAAGCTATTACTCGTTCTCTTCCATCCACTATCTGAGACAGGACTCCTCCAATGCCCACATCACTGGCATCTGTATCCAGCAAAAATGGTTTATCTGGGTCAGGAAAAGCTAATATAGGAGCCATTGTCAGCCGTCTTTTTAATTCTTCAAAAGAATCTTGACACTGTGCACTCCACACCATCTTAGCCCCCTTTTCAGTCAACTTATGGAGTGGCCTGGCAATAGTAGCAAAATCCTGCACAAACCTCCTATAATAAGAGGCTAGTCCCAAAAAACTACGCACTTCAGTTTGACTTCGAGGGACCTTCCACTCTTTTACCACAGCCACTTTTCCAGGGTCTGTCATGATACCGTTTGCAGAAATGATATGGCCCAGATACTGTACTTCTTTTGCAAAAAGTTGACATTTGCTGGGCTTTACTTTCAAATTGGCTGCCTTCAGTTTTTCCAACACCACCTGTAAACGACCAAGATGTTCTTCGAATGTTTTTCCAAACACAATTATATCGTCCAGATAGATGAGACAAGATGTCCATTGCAAATCTGCCAAAACAAGCTCCATAAGGCGCTGAAATGTACTTGGCGCATTACAAAGTCCAAAAGGAAGAACATTAAACTCAAAAAAACCTGTTCTGGTAGCAAAAGCAGTCTTCTCTTTGTCTTGGGCATCAATCTCCACCTGCCAGTATCCACTTGCCAGATCTAAAGTAGAAAACCACTTAGCTGCTGTAAGGGAATCCAGGGCATCATCTATCCTAGGCAAAGGATAAGCATCCTTTACGGTGACATCATTCAGCTTCCTGTAATCAACACAGAACCGAAGGGTCCCATCCTTTTTCCGAACGAGTACCACTGGAGCTGCCCATGGGCTATGGGAGGGGCTGATAATTCCATGACTCAGCATATCCTGAATCTCCTGTTGCATCTCATCTTGAAGATGTATAGGGACTCTCCTCGGAGCTTGCTTAATAGGGGGGGCATCGCCCGTATTAATACGATGCAAGCTAAGGTGAGTTCGTCCCAGATCATGAGGCCCAGAGCTAAACACAGACATATTAGCCCCTATCAACTTCCTTATGGCCTCCAACTGTTCACCGTTTAGCTCACGATCAAAGACATTCAGCTTCTCTAATAACTTATCTACCCCGTTATAAGGCGGCATCACGTGCAAATTCTCTGTAACGTTCTGGCAACAGAGCTCTACCTCAGGAGAGAATAAACCAAGAGTCATCTTTGCCTTTAACTCTATAGGCTCTAGGGAAATGTTCATTACCCTTACAAAAACCTCTCCTTTCTCAGCCCGACTAATAGAACGAGCCATCAATACATCCTGACGCTCCAACAAAACCTTACTCGGTTCAATAAGGCCATACACCACATCAGAGCAGAGCCCCGGTACCACACCTGGCAACATCACTTCTGAACGAGGGGGAATCAAGACATCTTCCTTCACGACCACCTTTCCTACTTCTCCTTTACCTAAAACCCCAACTAAGGGTAATTTCTTGCCCAACAAGGAGCAAGTACCAGCCTGCAAATCCACTATGGCTCCAAACCGAGAAAGAAAATCTGTGCCCAAAAGTACCGGCTGACTAAGATCCCTACAAACTAAAAATACATGATTCAGTTGCAGATTATCAAAAACACATAATCCTTCCCAGGTTCCCAAAATAGCTAACTGTGCACCATTCGCAGTTCGTACCTTCCCCTGATATACAGACAATTCAGATAGATCCCCCAACAAATTAAAAAAATCTATACTTATTAAAGAGATTTGTGCACCTGTATCAATGAGACACTTGACCTTTTCTTTCTTTATATGACCATCTATGTAAAACCCTAATCCGGGGTCTTTTTTTCTGCCCAAGGACTGACTGACAGGATCCTGACGGGTGAGCGAGCAGCCCTGTGCACCCACCCACTCTAGTTTCCCGCCTGCTTAATGCAGTTTCGGCTCAAATGACCCAATTCCCCACACTGCCAACATCTTCTACCCGAGGGGTCAGAACCAACCCTTGACCTAGAAGGAAAATGACTTGGGGAAGAATTCGATATAACTTGTCTTCCTTCCTTCAATTTTTGCACCTCCCTAGTCAACTGATCAATCGCTTTTAAAACATCTTTTACTACAGTCGCTGGCATTTGTGGCTCTCCTGCCTGAACGCCTGTACTGCAGCCTCCACTGGCATGTCCTCCTTCTCTAACTCCCGTAAGGCCTCTAACTCAGCAGCCAAGGAGATGGCATCTTCAAGGCTTTTTGGTTTAGCTGCCCTCAACTGCATTCTTACATCTCCTCTACCAACATTAGTAACAAAATGGTCTTTGGCCAACATATCTACAACTACACCATCAACCCCTAAATAAGCTCGCTGTGCCAACCTCCTTACCCTATTCCCAAACTCACAGGCTGATTCAGTAAGAACACGTTTACAACCCTGAAAGTTCAATCTTTCTACCTCCACATTTACTGATGGGGCCAAATATTTGCCCAAATACACTTTAAGCTGTGCATAATTACTTTTAGCATCAAAAGGTAATCCCTGAAAAACCTCTCTAGCTTTACCTCTTAGTAACAGGGTCAAAAATTTAACTTTTAAGTTATCCTCCCAGCCATTCAACTCTGATGCCAACTCAAACTGGCCAAGCCAATCTGACCAACTACAAGCCAGACCATCAAAGGCCTCCGGCATAAACACGGGGCGGGGAACTGCCTGTGTAGCAGGACCCTGAGCTGCCATCTCAGGTATATCAGACTCACTCATTGCAAACCCTCAGAAGCTGTTTCAAAGGTAAATAATAAGTAACAGCAATCTCAATAAATAGATCCCACCGCTGCCACCAATGTAACGTTCCCTTGCTACAGTAGCCTAGCCGCTGCCACCACCTTTTGTTAAACCAGTAAGGTCTGGTCAAAGTTGTTGACATTAAAACATACAACCTTTGCAGTCACAACATTTAGACTTTTATTAACCAATACCCTAAAATGTTAAGGCTCAATTGTCTCGTATGGCTGAGAGGGCAACCAGCAAGGGTTAACTCTGAACTAAACACACCAGAGAAGCACAATATCAATTTCCTGAGATTCCTTAAAAACCACTACAACCCATAGCACAGCAAAGAAAAGAGGGCACAAACCTCATACACATTACACTGCACACTCACCCCACTGGCAGTACATTCGACCTCGCAGTCTTTGTGTCTCGTCGCCAAACACCGCAACCCAACCCAATGCCGCCCGTGCTGGTCCACGCTGCCTCTCACTCCAGCGGAAAGTCCCCCATTTTAAAGTGTCCGATCGGACTCACCTACACAGCACGTCAAACGTTCCGCCCCACCTCCTAACACAGGTCAATCTACTCCTCATAGAATCATTACATTACTGCTGATTTACCTCATCAGCTCAGGTGAGCTCTGTGTTCATGCTGATGTAGTAACGTTCCATTTGTATTTATTTTAATTTAACACTGATCTGCTTTTGTAAATGAAGGAGCTAAAAAGCTATCCGCCATCTTCAGTAACTAAACTCTTTTCTCTTCAACAGAGGTCAGTGCTGTGGAGCTCGGCCAGAAGTTCTTAATGACCAAAGCTGCTACAAAGACGGCCATCATAGAATGCACATTTCCTTCAGACTGTGACTTTTACATTCACTGGTATCAGAAGAAAGAGAAAGAAACACTCAGGAGGGTACAATATGTGTACATTAGTAATGGAAACACACTAAATGAACCTGGCTTTGAGTTCCTAAAATCAGAGAAGAAAGCAGGTGATCAGTTTGTTCTGAAAATCCCCAACTTAAAGAAAGAGCACTCAGCAACGTATTACTGTGCCTGCTGGGACTGGAGTGGCACAGTGAGAGAACAAGTGGAGGTTTAATACAAAAACACTTAGAAGCTGCAGCTTTAATCAGTAACCACCCCACCTAATAAAGCTCCACTCTACATCATATCAGTCCACTAAAAGAACAAATAACAGACACATGAATTAAATCTGTATCACTGTTACAGTTTTAGACAGTAAGTAAACTTCAGGGGAAGAAACAATAAACCAAGAGGCCCTTCTAAGCTTGAGCACAATGTAGCGTAGCAGAAAATACATCTATGCACTTTCTGTTTATGTTGTAAACGGTTTATAATGATGATAATAAAACATTATATGTTAAAATGTAGTAGTGAAAGTATATAGTAGCGTATACTGTACTACTGTGCCTCTTCCCTGACACTTGAAACACAACCCAGAACACTGAACCATCTGGTGTGAATCAGAGTAAGTACTGCTTATTACACACCTATAAAGGTTTGATAGACGTGATGTGTTGTTATGGACGACCAGCTTCCCAGTTTACACTCTGCCTATGCCAGTATTACAAATTAGAACACATGTACAAAATATTAAACATGTACTGTACTGTATACTGCAGGAGCAAATAATTAAACAGCTAATACAACCAGTCCTACTCTAGCTCTGCTAGCTCCTGGGAATGATTGGTTGGAAAATAGTTAACTGAATAAAAGACAGAGTTCATATAAGCTTATTTATTAATTAAATAATAGACTAATGGTTGGATCCTGGATTCTTTAATCAAATGTTGTAATTTTATAGCAGTATTTTAATTATTATTATTATTATTATTATTATTATTATTATTATTATTATTATTATTACATATGAGGAATAAACTGCTGTAGTAGAACAGGAATGCTGCCTTGTATTCAGGAAATGACATCACTGAGTCACAGCTGAGATATATACATTGTAGATTAAACTGCTGAGCTACAGAAACACACAGTGGAGGTGTGATCAAGAGCTTTTTATGAAGAACAGACTTCATTTCATAACTACATGAAAGATGTATTTAGGCGTGTGTGCTGTTCTCCTCTCAGTGATCACAGGTAAGTACCATATCAGTGTGAGGGTTTATGGTTATGAAGTTGGAACATGAATTATGATATTAAATGCCTCATTTACAGTTTAATGTCTGTTACAGTAGGTGTGCTAGGACAGACAGTGGAGCAACCTGAATTCTTCTGGACAAAGGCTCTGAACAGAAGAGCTCGCATCAGTTGCAAAGTGACCGGACTACAGGACAGCAATTACGTCCACTGGTACCAACAGAAAGACGGTGAAGCTCCTAAAAGGATCCTGTATGTTAATAAAGATGGTTCTAGCACTGTTCATAATCCTGACCATCCTGAAGCCAAAGACTTCACTGTGCAGCTAGAAAATGTTAATCATTATGTTCTGAGAGTAAAAGCTCTGAAGCTGATTCATTCAGGAGTTTATTACTGCGCCTGCTGGGACTGGAGCAGCCACAGTGAGACAGCCTGCTCACATCCTCTACAATAACTCTATCAGAGAGAAACCTTAAGGTTCCACTACATCCATTTCAATGCTGATTTGAAAGAAATGGAGTAAACAGATGTACTAATTACTCTAAGCACTACTTAAACAGGTTTAAATGTTTAACTTTTAGTACCTAGTCAAGTCAAGTCATCCCTCAATAGAACTTGAAAAAATTGGAATGGAAAGTCATTCTTCAGGTCCCACTGTGCAACACAAAACAGCAGCCCCTTATAAACCACTGATTTAGGAACTAGTGCAAACATTGTCAACTTCTAACTGTATGTAAAAATCCCAAAGCAGATTCAAAAAGTGAAATAGTGAAAGTTCCATTGTGCAGGGAACATAAAAGGGTCCGTCTATGGTCTATGGTGGGTATTGGAAAGGGGTCTAGATTGGATTTAGGGGGTCATCAGTATGTTTAGTAATCTGACCTCAGGGAGGAAGCTGTTGCAGAGTGGAACTGGATGCTTCAGGTAGGAGGTGTGGATGGTCAGTAAAGGCACCCCAGGAATCTTCTGAGCTGTCTTTGTAGTCCACGGTCCTGCAGTCCGAGGCAGTGCAGTTCCAAAACCATACTGTGACATAGCTGGTCAGAACAGTCTCCTACTGTCTCCCTACAGAATGTGTTGAGGACGGTGGGGTTTGCAGAAAATTTCTTTGCTGGTTGCTGCTGGGCTTTCTTGGATGGGCTGGTGGTGTTGAGGATGCAGATTGGATATGGGTGATGTGCAAACCTAAGAACTTCAAGCTTTTGTCTCTCAGTTGATCCATTGATGTACAGTGAAAAGTGATCACCTCCAGTCCTCCTGAAGTTAACACTCGTCTCGTTTGCTTTACCAGCATTAAGAGATTGTTGTCTCTGAAGAGATAGACTGGGTTCAATTTTTAAATTCCAGTACACAAAAAAGTTTTTGGCTTCTCATTTTTCTCCCATCTTCCATCAAAGAAAATGTCTCTGTCTCATTTGTGTACTACACACTAATACCTCACAGTACATACTGTGTACTAATCTTCACAGTATGAGCTCAGTAGGCTAAGTATATATTAGCATACTACATGGTTCCTTAGTAAGAGCAAATGATGAAGCTTGCCGAGATGGACTCTTTATTTTTATACAAAATGCAAAAAACCAAATGCATTATTTGCTGGAACACATCTACTTTTATAGGCAGTTGTGAGAGATTAGAGTTGAACTCACATCTATACAGGATTTGTAGTCCTGCCACCCCTGCAGCCGCCGACACATTGTTGTCCACCAGGCCAGTTTTCTATACCCAACTTTGACATTTCTTACTGTACTATATACAACATACTCAGAATCAAATTAGTATTAGTACTAAGCGCACCTTTCATTCTTCTTCTACCTGCTCTAAATATAACCCACACACTGAAAGAACAACACAGCAAAGTTATGAAAATATACTCTGATCTGTGGGTCATGTAAGGACAGAAGGAGGAGCAGAAGCTGCAGGTTTCGGCACACTCCTCTTTCACTGTATTGGCCAATGAAAGAGCCCTCACCATTACTGTGCAGGAAATGACATCAGCATTAGTTTATAACAGAGATATTTTGAAACTGGTAACTCAGCATCAAAATTCATGCACAGTAGCAAGGTAGTTAACAGTCATTCAGAGAAAGATGATGATTTACATGTACATCATTCTTTTCTCATTGACTCCAGGTCAGTACAATATTAAACACTGTTATTAAATATGATTTCATAACTACATGATTTTATAATGACTGATTTCCAGTTTAATGTTGGTTACAGTAGCTGTGCTGGGAGTGACAGTGGAGCAAAGTGAACTCCTCTGGACAAAGCTGGTGCGCAAAAGAGTGTTTATCAGCTGCAAAGTGACCGGTCTGAGCACAAGTGACTACGTCCACTGGTACCAGCAGAAAGACGGAGAAGCTCTCAAGAGAATACTCTACATCAATCAGGATGGCAGTGCCCTCACACCTGACTCTGATCATCCCCAAGCAAGAGACTTCAAGGTGAGGGTGGACAAGAGGACTAATTCTTATGATCTGAGAGTGGACACCCTGAAGACGAGCCACACTGCAGTTTATTACTGCGCCTGCTGGGAGAGTGGCACAGTGACAGTTATTATTCACATCCTGTACAAAAACTCTGACAGTATGAAACACTATGCAGAGATCAGGAGTGGAAGAAGTACAGAAATTCATTACATATAAATAAAGTGCAAATACTTTTCTAATACATTTACTATACCCTGATATCCTGACCTAAACATCCTACACTCAAGTTCACGATCAGTTTTGTGTTTAATAAGTTTCTCCTAATATCACATGTAAAACACACACTTTTCAAAATAATGCAGTCGCTGCTACATTAATCTGACTAAGAAAAATAAAAAAGAAGCTGGCGTGAAGCTCACAGTGGTCTCTAGACTTTCATGAGAAAAATACTGACAAAAAATCATTCATTGACCCCAAAAAACAAGGACATTGACAGTATATTGACCAAATAAAAACTGTGTGTCACTTTCTGAGACTGAGGGGTCTGAGATGTCTGTGATGGCAAATAATAATAAGTAATAATAATTTCTTAAACTGGAGTAAAATTTCAGATGTAGATAAAATAGGACTAACAACCTGGTCATCCTTTAATAAATTCTCCACAGGTGGGCCAGAGTGTGTGTGGTGCACACTAAGAGAATGAATCAGGCCTCAAGGTTGGAACCCTGTACAGTGACAGTGTCCGGTCTGTTCATTAAGCTGGCACTGAATGGTTTGATAAATATGAAAATGATGTAAACTGTTTGCTCTGTCTTTCATAGTCTCCAGCTGAACTCCTGGGAGACGAGATACACAGAGCAGTTTACCAGAAGGGGGCGAAACGTGCATAACTTCCCCTTAATAACACTCACTCTCCAGATAGCAGCTGTTGGTTCAGTTATAAAAACTCCCCACAGTAATTAACGGCAGTCATACATCTCCCACTGCAGTTAATGCTTTACTGGTGCGGTAACTTTAACCTGTGTTTAACCTCTTACTGCTTTGTCATGTCTAGGCTTTCTGTTCCGTCTTATGATATCTTATTTGTTCTGTTTATAAAGTGGAATATGTTTCAAAATTAAAAATATTTTACTCATTTTATCTTCAGTAAACTACTTGAGTATAACCTGAATATCCAGGAAATGACATCACAGAGTCACAGCTGAGAGAGATTTATGCAGCTTATAACACTGGAGTTCACACAAACACAGAGCTGAAGTATCAGTGAGAGCGTTTTATAAAGAACAGACTTCATTTCACAACTGAATGAAAGATGTATTTAGGCGTGTGTGCTGTTCTCCTCTCAGTGACTGCAGGTAAGTACCATTTCAGTGTGACAGATTATGGTTATACAATAAGAATCTGAATAATGATATTAAAATGCCTCATTTACAGTTTAATGTTTATTACAGTAGGTGTGCTGGGACAGACAGTGGAGCAGCCTGAACTCCTCTGGACAAAGCAGAGGGGCAAACGAGCATACATTAAGTGCACAGTGACCGGACTACAGAGTGACAATTACGTCCACTGGTACCAACAGAAAGACGGAGAAGCTCCCAAAAGGATCCTGTATGTTAATCAAGATGGTACTAGCACTGTCCGTGATGCTAACGCAAATGATTTCTCTGTGGAGCTCCAGAATAATAATGATTATGTTCTGAGAGTGAAAGAATTGAAGTCGAGCCATTCAGGAGTTTATTACTGCGCCTGCTGGGACAGAAGCAGCCACAGTGAGACAAACTGCTCACATCCTCTACAATAACTATCAGAATGCAGCCTGAAAGATTCACAACAGAAAACACCCTCTCTGGGCTCTCAGACATTTATCATACTGCAGGAAACTCACACAGTACTTTTTATATTTGCCATACATATTTTATAAATGCCTTAGACAGGGGTTTTGGTTACTTTGAACCGATTCATTTAGAGTTACATCTTTTAAACACCATCAATAGAATAGTTGGAGAAATTGTTCCCCCCAGAAGAACTTAGTTATGAAACTTGGTGGGTGGGTTCTACATTGTAAGACATGCAGATGATTCAAGTTTCCCGCTCTGCAGTGCATGTGACGTAAGCAATGGTTATGCAGGCCTTACAGCTGTTCCTGACTGACCCAACAGCCGTGATTGGGGACATTCAGTGAGCAGTGAATATCACTCATTCTCCAGATGTTTCATTTATAAGAGCTCCCTATAGTAGTCATACATCTCCCACTGCAGGTAATGTTCTTACTAACTGGTGCAGGTAACTTTAACCTGTGTTTATTTTTACATGTCTAGGCTTTCTCTTATTTGTTCTGTTTCTGAAGTGGGATATTTTCCCTAATTAAAGGTCAGAGTTGAGAATTTTAATCTCCTGAAGACTCGAGTTCACACAAACACATAATCAAGGTGCCAGTAAAAGCATTTTCTGAAAAACAGGCTTCACAGCTAAATGAAAGTTATTTTAGGGTCTTCCATGAGACATCCTGTTAGTGCCAGCACCACTGGCGAGAGGCAATAAACATCGCCTGTGAGAATGTGTCAGAATATTAAAGCTGCATGGGATGGATTATACAGTTAGAGGCAAGGAAATACAAAATACACAAAACACCACAATGTTAAATAAATAAAAGCACATGAAGACTTTTAGTAACTGCTTGTGTTCTGGGGGGATTAGTCTGTGAACTGTCGGGTTCATGAATGACAGATGAAGGTACAGAGAATAGTTCTCCTCCTCCAGTGCAGCAGACACCAATCAAAAATCTGCTGCTCCACCCACAGGAAATGACATCAGCACTATTTTATCTGGTAACTCTTGATAAAAATCCAGGCCTGTAAAAAAGACAGTAATTTTAAAGAAATACTAATAACCCAGTGAAAGATGATTATGTATATGTACATCGTTCTCTTCTCACTGACTCCAGGTGAGTACAGTATTAAACACTGTTATTAAATATGATTTCATAACTACATGATTTTATAATGACTGATTTCCAGTTTAATGTTGGTTACAGTAGCTGTGCTGGGAGTGACAGTGGAGCAAAGTGAACTCCTCTGGACAAAGCCAGCGGGGAAAAGAGTGTATATCAGCTGCAAAGTGACCGGTCTGACCACTGGCTATGTCCACTGGTACCAGCAGAAAGACGGAGAAGCTCCCAAAAGAATACTCTACGTAAAGCAAGATGGCAGTGGTCTCACACCTGACTCCAACCATAAGGAGGCAAAAGACTTCACTGTGAGGGTGAACCAGAACTCCAATACTTATGATCTGAAGGTGGACACCCTGAAGACGAGCCATTCTGCAGTTTATTACTGCGCCTGCTGGGAGAGAGGGCACACTGTTATTATTCACATCCTGTACAAAAACTCTGACAGCATAAAACACTCAGCAGAGACGAAAGTACACAAAATACTTACTCAAGTAAAAGTGCAACAAATACCCTGATAAACTATCAAAACACTCCACTCCAGATCAAGCACAAAAGAATAAACTATTACATTTATATTGTCACCTTATTTTTTTTTTTTATATGTCATTAAAAACACAAATGAAAACGAAGTGGAGCTAAGCAGAGCATACAGCACTAAGCAGAGCATACAGCACTAAGCAGAGCATACAGCACTAAGCAGAGCATACAGCACTAAGCAGAGCATACAGCACTAAGCAGAGCATACAACACTAAGCAGACAACACTAAGCAGCAGCAGAGCATACAAACACTAAGCAGAGCATAAGCAGAGCATACAGCACTAAGCAGCATAAACTAAGCAGCAGAGCATACAACACTAAGCAGAGCATACATCACTAAGCAGAGCATACAGCACTAAGCAGAGCATACAGCACTAAGCAGAGCATACAACACAAAGCAGAGCATACAAGCACAACAGCACTAAGCAGAGCATACAACACTAAGCACATACAACAGCAGAGCATACAGCACTAAGCATACAGCACTAAGCAGAGCATACAGCACTAAGCAGAGCATACAACACTAAGCAGAGCATACAGCACTAAGCAGAGCATACAGCACTAAGCAGAGCATACAGCACTAAGCAGAGCATACAACACTAAGCAGAGCATACAGCACTAAGCAGATACAGCATAAGCAGACACTAAGCAGCATACAGCATACAGCACTAAGCAGAGCATACAGCACTAAGCAGAGCATACAGCAGCACGAAGCAGAGCATACAGCACTAAGCAGAGCATACAGCACTAAGCAGAGCATACAGCACTAAGCAGAGCATACAGCACTAAGCAGAGCATACAGAGCATACAACACTAAGCAGAGCATACAGCACTAAGCACTAAGCAGAGCATACAGCACAGCAGCATACAGCACTAAGCAGAGCATACAGCACTAAGCAGAGCATACAGCACTAAGCAGAGCATACAGCACTACAGCACTAAGCAGAGCAGCATACAGCACTAAGCAGAGCATACAAGAGCATAAGCACTAAAGCATATACAGCACTAAGCAGAGCAGAGCATACAAGCAGAGCATACTAAGCACACTAAGCAGAGCATACAACACTAAGCAGAGCATACAACACTAAAGCAGAGCATACAACACAGAGCATACACTAAGCAAGCACTAAGCAGACATACAGCACTAAGCAGAGCAGAGCATACAACACTAAGCAGAGCATACACCACAGAGCATAAGCACTAAGCAGAGCATACACTACACTAAGCAGAGCATACAACACTAAGCAGAGCATACAACACTAAGCAGAGCATACAGCACTAAGCATAGCATACAGCAGCTAAGCAGAGCATACAGCAGAGCTAAGCAGAGCATACAGAGCACAGCACTAGCAGAGCATACAACACTACTAAGCACTAAGCATAGCATACTAAGCAGAGCACACAACACTAAGCAGAGCATACAGCACTAAGCAGAGCATACAGCACTAAGCAGAGCATACAGACTAAGCAGAGCATACAACACTAAGCAGAGCATACACACTAAGCAGAGCATACATACAGCACTAAGCAGAGCATACAGCACTAAGCAGAGACATACAACACTAAGCAGAGCATACACTAAGCAAAGCTACAGCAGCAGAGCATACAGCAGAGAGCATACAACACTAAGCAGAGCATACAGCACTAAGCAGAGCATACAGCACTAAGAGCATACAACACTAAGAGAGCATACAGCACTAAGCAAGCATACAGCACTACAGCACTAAGCAGGAGCAAGCAAGTACATAAATTAAGCAAGTATTTCAAACAAAACATGTTTCTAGAGAGCATACAACACTGATAAATGATTAAGACTCTCCAGTTCAAGTACAAAATATTTAAAAGCCTTAATTTTTATAAATTATATATTAAACTTTTAATTTCCCTGATTTTTTTTAAAAGTACAGCATAATAAAACCTTAATTTTTATTTTTATATATTAAACTTTAATTTCCAGGTTTTTTTAAACTTGTGGATATTTTGTTGAACATTAATGTAAGAAAAATGATAAATAACAGAAGTTGCTCTGTTGAAAGGGAACGTCCTAGTTTTGATGAATTATTCAAACTGCTGCAGTTCAGCATCACTGTTACCACACGAGCACTCGAGACCTAGCTAAATACCTTATTAAGGGCATCGCTAGGCCAGTTTTGCTGTTATAACACATTACCAGTTACCTGTAATGATGTATTGTATAACTAAGCTGGTATCTGTGTATGTGAGTAATATATTTAGGATTAGTTTATCTAAAAGAGAGGAGACGGCAGTGCTGGATTTCACTACCTTTCATTGCTCTGAAGACATATTAGCTCTGTGCTTAACACACACTATAAGTAGAGGGGGGTTTACTGTATAGGAGTCTGACCAAATAATGCCTCTCTGGTCTGAGTTAAATTATAAATATATTATTTTCATAAAGGAATTTCTTTACTTTGTTTTGTTCTTTGCCCATTACAAACTCAGTGTCTCTCTGTCTAAGCTACATGATTGTGCTACAGTTCGTTTTAGGCACAACTGAATATTATTATAAATACAGAGAAGGCTAGCTTACTAACAGTTTTAAACTGAACTCAATGATGGGAATCTGAAACCAGTAGTGCTTTTAAATGCCTTACAACAGTCACCTTATAACACAGATAGATACTCTAACACGGTAAACACATAGAGCTATGTACTACTAAATATTTATTACAGTTGGGAGCTTGGCTAAACAGTATTAAAGAGAAACATCTAGGGACATTTTACAAACCCAGATCTGTAGACTATAACTGACCTACTCAATGCACAGATATGTACAAATATGTACTATATGCTGTTAGAAACACTTCAGTTTGAAGACGACGCGACTTACACAAAATTTCTAAAATACCGTAGACAACCAGAGCGCAGTCAGCACTGGACTGCCCCCTATTGGTAGCACGAGAACAACAGGCTTGCTTGACTTCGAAGAGAAAGTTTTCGATAGAAGTAGATTGAGGAGAAGGTCAAATGGTAGAATTAATTACATTAAAACATTTTTAATCACACTGAGAAACTTATGAACACAAATGTGACCACACTGTGTGGGCGTCCCACCGGCATCCACCTCTAGCCTTTATTTCTTTTGTCCTCTCTGCAGCTCACCTTGCAGTTTTGTTCATCCATTAGGCATTATTCAGCTTCCAATTTTTGGGACACAAGAAACAGAAAGGACAGAGCAGGAGGGGTGGAGCCTAATAAGAGATGTGACTGAGCCAGCCCAGTGTCAGTAGTCTATATAGTCAGTGACTCTTATTCCATCTCAGAACAATACTAGTACAACAAGACACACCCACTAAAGGCAGAAAAAGAAAATAGGTCTTGTACCTTTAACAGCATGAGAACCAAACGTGCCAACATAGAATCATAAGAGGTTAAGATATTAGTCTCTGTAATCACTGCTGAGCTGTGGACAACCACAGTCCCAGGTTACATTCTGCATATTCAGCTTAGGGTTACGTTATTTGGACAGCCTGCTAAAGATAATCTACATATGTTTAAATTACTTCCAATTCACTAACAGCTCATTATTAATAAAAGATGTTATATAATTCTGAATAAAAGAGTATTAATATTATTATTACATTACAATATGTTAATATTATTATTAAATGCTGTCATATGTAAAAAGTTAGATCTTTAATTACACTCTTAACTGTAGAAGAAAAGGATGGTCGACTAATGTCCAGGAAATTACATCACAACTGAGAGACTGAGAAACTGTAGATCACACTGCTGAGTTCACACAAACAGAGTGGAGGTATCAGTGAGAGCATTTTGTGAAGAACAGACTTGATTTCACAGCTAAGTGAAAGATGTATTTAGGCGTGTGTGCTGTTCTCCTCTCAGTGATTGTTGGTAAGTTCCATATCAGTGTGAATCTTTACGGTTATGAAAGTAGAATATGAATATTGATGAGTATGATCAATATAAGTAATGCCTCATTTACAGCTTAATGTTTATTACAGTAGGTGTGCTGGGACTGACACTGGAGCAACCTAAACTCTTCTTGACAAAGCAGAAGGGCAAGCGAGCTTATATCAGCTGCAAAGTGACCGGACTACAGAGTGGTGATTACGTCCACTGGTACCAACAGAAAGACGGTGAAGCTCCTAAAAGGATCCTGTATGTTAATAAAGATGGTTCTAGCACTGTTCCTAATCCTGACCATCCTGAGGCCAAAGACTTCACTCTGCAGCTAGAAAATGTTAATGACTATGTTCTGAGAGTGAATGCAGTGAAGCTGATTCATTCAGGAGTTTATTACTGTGCCTGCTGGGAGAGAGGGCACAGTGACAGCTATTATTCACATCCTGTACAAAAACTCTGACTGTATGAATCACTAAGCAGAGCCCTGAGGAGGAAGAAGCACACCAATTCATTACAATCAGCGCTAGAGTTAAGGTAAGAGTTAGCATCTCTTTAGGAGCAGGGTTGGGTTTAGGTGTTAGAGTTGGTTTGAGCTGAAGGTTAGGGTAAGGCAGTGTTGTGTTTAGGGTTAATGAAAATGAATGTACATTTAAACAGTGTGTAGTTAAATGTAACATACAGGCAATACAATACACATACACCAAGCAGGTACCATGAACTGTCTAAATGAAGTGTTGCAGTTCTTCCACATACCACTGCAGTTATTTTACTACCTGTGGCATTTCAAAGGAGAAACAAATAAAACTATTATAATAAATGAATGTATGAATGAATGAATACTGACATTGTTCAGGAATCAGCCTCCAAACCGTAGTTCATGTAAGGACAGAGAGGTACAGAGAGCAGCAGGCAACAGCACACTCCTCATTTACCACGGGAGTGGCTAATCAAAGAACACACTGCTGCTCCACCCACAGGAAATGACATCAGCACTATTTTATGGCAGAGATATTTTGGAACTGATAACTCTGCATCACAGTCTAAGTATGTAAAGCAATATGTTAAAGCAAGTGCTGTATTTAAGAATCCAGTTAAAGATGATGATTTACATGCACATCATTCTTTTCTCATTGACTCCAGGTCAGTACAATATTAAACAGTGTTATTAAATATGATTTCATAACTACATGATTTTATAATGACTGATTTCCAGTTTAATGTTGGTTACAGTAGCTGTGCTGGGAGTGACAGTGGAGCAAAGTGAACTCTCCTGGACAAAGCTGGTGGGCAAAAGAGTGTTTATCAGCTGCAAAGTGACCGGTCTGACCACAACGTACATCCACTGGTACCAGCAGAAAGACGGAGAAGCTCCCAAGAGAATACTCTACATCAATCAAGATGGCAGTGGTCTCACACATGACTCTGATCATCCCCAAGCAAGAGACTTCAAGGTGAGGGTGGACAAGAAGTCTAATTCTTATGATCTGAGGGTGGACGAACTGAAGACGAGCCACACTGCAGTTTATTACTGCGCCTGCTGGGAGAGTGGCACAGTGACAGTTATTATTCACATCCTGTACAAAAACTCTGACTGTATGAAACACTAAGCAGAGGTGGAAGAAGTACATCAATTCATTACACACAAATAAATATGACAAATATTTTCTACAAATACCCTGATAAATAAATTAAGAAAACTCCTCCCTGTAGTCCTTGTTGGAGCAGTTTGTCGTTCAGGCAGAGGAAACAGACTGTAAGATTTTCTAACACCAGTTAAAAAAACTCTAACACCTAAAATTTGATAGACCACCAACACCAGAAAATCCTATATTTGAACACAGAGCTAAGCTCCACTCTTGTGCAGATGCTTACAGACACATGTTGACCATGCTCTGTGGTGGGCATAAACATTCTGAGCTTCAGTCGCACAGACGGCTGAACTGGGTAGTGTTACTATAAGGACAGTGCTTAAAGAAAAAGGAGACATGGTCAGATGAGTCAGAACACTGGTCAGATTCACCATGTGTGATGCACACTAAGAGAATGAATCAGGCCTGTATGTTGGAACCCTGTACAGTGACAGTGCCCGGTCTGTTCATTAAGCTGGCACTGAATGGTTTGATAAATATGAAAATGATGTAAACTGTTTGCTCTGCCTTTCATAGTCTCCAGCTGAACTCCTGAGATACACAGAGCAGTTTACCAGAAGGGGGCGAAACGTGCATAACTTCACTATAATAACACTCGCTCTCCAGATAGCAGCTGTTGGTTCAGTAATAAGAGCTCCCTACAGTAACTAACAGCAGTTATACATCTCCCACTGCAGTTAACGCTTTATTACCTGGTGCGGTAACTTTAACCTGTGTTTAACCTGGTACTGCTTTACGCTTTAAGTTTTATCTTTAGTCTCCTGGAGTTTTATTTGTTCTGTTTAAGAAGATATTTAGATATTTATATTTACTGCCACTGTAATATACATGTTTATGAAGGGACCCCTGCTATGACTCCACCTGTATAATTCTTGACCTTTAAGCCCATCAGCATTATGATTATGAATATTACTTGGCATACTAAGACTCATTCAGTTCATATGCAGGGATTGATATCCAGGAAATGACATCACTAGGGGAAAGACTTGTGCTACAAATGGTGCTGGGGCTCAAACACAAAGCAAAGGTGAAAGTCAGAACCTTTTATTCAGCACTGACTTGACTTCTAATCGAGGATGCTTATAAATGTGTGTGTCGTGTTCTTCTCTTCGGCTGTAGGTAAGTACCATGTCAGTGTGAGTTATTGGTGAGGGATGAATTCCAAAAAACGTGTATCAGAATGACTGATTTTCTGTTTAATTACAGTTGCTGTGCTGGGACTGACAGTGAACCAACCTGAATTCTTATTTATGAAGCAGAAAGGCAAAAGAGCTCATATCAGCTGTAAAGTGACTGACATGACTACTAGCTATGTCCACTGGTACCAACAGAAAGACGGTGAAGCTCTCAAACGGATTCTGTATGTAAATAAAGACGACACTAGCATTGTTCATAACTCTGACCATCCTGAAGCAAAAGACTTCACTGTGCAGCTAGAGAAGAATAATGTGAAAGGTGATGACTATGTTCTGAGAGTGAATGCAGTGAAGCTGATTCATTCAGGAGTTTATTACTGTGCCTGCTGGGACAGCCACAGTGTGACAAACTGCTCACATCCTCTACAATAACTCTGCTACAGTGCCACCTGTAAGATTCACCACAGAATCAATTATGGATCCTAACTACATCAGGCCTACATATATTAAATGGAACTCCAGTACAGTGGACATAAAAAGAGGATGTTCCAGGTATGACATGTAGCATGGTTATAACATGTACTGCAATAAATGATCCTCTTTACAAAAAACAGCTCACCAAGGGTTGTTTTATATAGTCCTCAGATGGATATGTTCTATATAGTCCTCAGATGGATATGTTCTATATAGTCCTCAGATGGATATGTTCTATATAGTCCTCAGATGGATATGTTCTATATAGTCCTCAGATGGATGGAGAATGTGCTGTAGAGGGTTGTATAAAAGGGTACCATATAGTACCAAAAACAGTTATGCTGCTATTACAATGTCAGCTTGTTATAATAGAGCTAGTCAGAGCAACATCTCATGATAAAGAGGACTCTTCATTCTTCACAAGGTTGAAGAACTCGGCACAGATGAGCAAGATATGCGTGTGAAGCCTCCTGCATTAAATGCGAATGTAATTTCTGATAGAGTCACTTCTCTGGTCACCCAGACATTTCTAGCCAGACTCAGCTGGGGACGCCAATTATGCACCCATGGGTTGCTACTGTCCAGTCCACTGTGGATGGCACCCACTATCATGCCTCGTTTCAACTCCAGTAATTTACATTTTCTTGCTATGAGCACGCTGGCCAGTCTTTAAACTCAGCCACAAGATAACTTATACAGGTGTGGGTGTACCAGCGAATCTGCATGAGAATGTGTAAGATACATGGGATGGGTCATCGCAGGACACTATTAGGAAACTTTATAACTCCACACGAGACGTCTGGCATGTAGTTATAGCTAACATTGTGACACTATGTGTAGCTCACTACACCTCGCCAATATCAGCCAAATTTATCATCATGTATTGTTTCTGGTAACCTTTATCTTCCATCTAAATAACTTCCAACACTTCCATATAGTGACGAGTGTAGTTAGAGGCAAGGTGATGACAATAATATTAAATTAATAGATTAACAAAAGCATATGAAAAACTTTGGTGCCAGTTTCTGTTTTGGAGGAATTCATTTGTGAACTCTGAGGTTCATGTGACAACATTTAAAGAGTGGCCAATGTTCTGCTCCACCCACAGGAAATGACATCAGCACTATTTTAACTGTTAAGCTTTTATGAAAGCCCAAGCCTGTAAAGTAAGCTACAGGTACTACAAGTACTAATAAACCAGTGACAGATGATTATGTATATGTACATTATTCTCTTCTCACTGACTCCAGGTGAGTACAATATTAAACACTGTTATCAAATGTGATTTTATAACTACATGATTTTGTAATGACAGTTTAATGTTGGTTACAGTAGCTGTGCTGGGAGTGACCGTGGAGCAAAGTGAACTCATCTGGACAAAGCCAGCGGGGAAAAAAGTTTATATCAGCTGCAAAGTGACCGATCTGACCACAACGTACATCCACTGGTACCAGCAGAAAGACGGAGAAGCTCTCAAAAGAATACTCTACACCAGGCAAGATGGCAGTGGTCTCACACATGACCCCAACCATAAAGAGGCAAAAGACTTCACTGTGAAGGTGAACCAGATGTACAATACTTATGATCTGAGGGTGGACGCACTGAAGACGAGCCATTCTGCAGTTTATTACTGCGCCTGCTGGGAGAGTGGCACAGTGACAGTTATTATTCACATCCTGTACAAAAACTCTCACAGTATAAAACACTCAGCAGAGATCAAAGGTGCTAGAAAACACAAATTACTAAAAGTGTAAAAACTTAACAAAGTTCAAATACACCATATTCTTCACAAGTGCAAGTGAACGCCAAGAGAATGAGCCAGGATGCTACACAGAGGGTCTACTCTTTGGTAAGCTGTAGGGAGACATTTCACTGGCCTGGGTTGGGTCAAGCTGTCTTTAAAGGAGAGGGTCTTTCTAAATCAGCACATCAGTATTCTGACCAATCATCTTTACCCTATAAGGAACACTTTAAACATGTCTATCCTGATGGGAGCATCCTCTTCCAGGATGACAGTGACTGCATGTGCATGACACGAGGGGTCACCGAATGGTTTAATGAATATTAAACATCATAGCCTTCATAGTCATCAAGATCTCAAACCACAGGGGACAGCAGCCATACACCTGCAGTTAACATTGTTGCTGAATGTTTTCCTCGTTAGTGCAGGTGAGTTTAACCTGTTATTTCTTTACCAGGTCAAGGTTTACTCTTCTGTCTTGTAACACTGTATTTGTTGTATTCATGATATTTTGGATATTTTCCATATTCAGCATGTTTTCCTCATTTACTCATCATTTACTACTCTTTTCTCTTCGACAGTGGTCAGGGCTGTGGAGAGGCACCAGAAGGTCTTAATGACTATAGCTGATACAAAGACTACCATCATTAAATGCATATGCCCTTCAAACTGTGAATATTACATTCACTGGTACCAGAAGAAACAGTGAAACATTAAAGAGAGTTCAGTATGTGAGAATCAGTGATGCAGCTATCCAGAATGAACCTGGCTTTGAGTTCCTAAAATCAGAGAAGAAAGCACATGATCAGTTAGTTTAGAAAATTCCCAACCTACAGACAGAGCATTCAGCGACATATCACTGTGCCTGCTGGGTCTACACAGTTTAAATAAGTGTTTAAACAAGTTCAAGTTTTATATAAAATCTACTGCAAGCTCATTCAGAACCCTTCAGACTGTACAGAGCTGCACACTGTGTCATTTTAGTTCCTTAAATGAGACTTATTACCATATAGTTTATCTTTTAGAGTTAGATAAGTTTGAATTGCAGCTAAATTAACATTGGAAAAAAAGCAAGCTCAGCTGATCCCAGAGAATGCACTTCATTCATGTTTCAAATGCACAGACAGTGAAAAAATACACGTTTATTGCTAAAGTGTATATCGCTTCTATCAGAACAAAACCTTGTATCTCCAAATGACATCTTTACCAAGGAGGGAATAATTTGCTATGCTTTGCTTCTGATAGTATCATGCATGTAACCAGACTGTTTTACAAGTCATTAGTCATTTATACCTATCCATGTAGAAATGTACACGCAATATAAAGAGCAGCAAGCATGCCAGAAAAGGATTTAACTGCTCCGATGTGTATTTTTACTGGGTTCACTGTTTATTACAAGTAATAATCGTAAGCACTAAACATCACACCTAAGTGGTTTTAAATGTTTTGTATTCTTCCTCCGCCCACATCCACATCGATGGAAAGTGTACCGAAGCTGTCAAAATCACACAAAAGCCATAAACAGTTCCCTTCTGTTGTGTACTGTGACTGGGAATATCATCAGGCTCTGTTTCTTACTGCATGAGACGGCTGCAAGGGTATCAGCAAATACAAATAAGAGCTTAAAAGCCGTTTTAATGCCACTTATTATTTTAATGCCATTTACTTTGAGAACCATTGGATTCATTCATTGTCATGATTGCCATAGACGCATATCATTTCTTATTATCTTTTAAAAGTAGCCTGATAGACATAGAGTGACACTGCTACAATAATGCTAACATATGCTGGAGTTTATACGGGAACTGCAGTGTCAGTACTGACTATACTGCTACTACTAGGTCAGTTCTACTTAAATATGAACTTTTGAAGTATTCTAAACTATTCAAGAGTCACATTCCTTACGGGGAATTGTTAATAAAACATAAAGCCATAAAAATGCAGTAAAACTGAATCTTTTAGCTGCCTGCCGAGTTCTTGCCGAGTTTAGCTGCCTGCCGAGTCCTGTGTGGAAGCAGTTTAACAAAGTTTTTACCATTTTAATGTGGGTTTACTTCATAGATACCTTATTAGTGTTTTATTAATATAGCATAGCTGTTCTAATGTCTGTTCTAATGTGTGTTACTGTGTGTATATGGTGTATGATCTGGATAAACTGTGGTTCATGTGAGGACAGATGGAGGTAAAGAGAGCAGCAGGTTTCAGAACACTCCTCTTAGAGTACAGGAGTGGCCAATCAAAGAACACACACCCTTACTGCTGCTCCACCCACAGGAAATGACATCAGCACCATTTTATAGCAGAGATATTTTGGAACTGATAACTCTGCATCACAATCCAAGTATGTGAAAGCAGTATATTAAAGCAAGTGCTGTATTTAAGACTCCAGTTAAAGATGATGATTTACATGTACATTATTATTTTCTCATTGACTCCAGGTGAGTATAATATTAATCACTGTTTATTTGATTTCATAACTACATGTTTTCATAATGACTGATTTCCAGTTTAATGTTGGTTACAGTAGCTGTGCTGGGAGTGACAGTGGAGCAAACTGAACTCCTCTGGACAAAGCCAGCGGGGAAAAGTGTGTATATCAAGTGTAAAGTGACTGATCTGAGCACAACATACGTCCACTGGTACCAGCAGAAAGATGGAGAAGCTCTCAAAAGGATTCTGTATGTCAGTGATGCTGGTGGTGTTGTTCCTGATCCTAATTATCCTGATGCAAAGGACTTCAGTGTGAGGAGAGGCTCCTATGATCTAAAGGTGCAAGCACTGAAGACGAGCCATTCTGCAGTTTATTACTGCGCCTGCTGGGAATCAAGCAGCCACAGTGACAGTTATTATTCACATCCTGTACAAGAACTCTAACAGCATGAAACCCGTCACATGTTTGAGTGATAAGCAGTAGAATTAAAACTCCCTAAGGGGTACAAGTTCATTCAGTAATTCTTATTTTTTAATATTTTATATACAATTACATCTTGAACACAAATCTGCTGCACATATTCTTCTTTATTCCCTGCTTGTTGTTTACACACTGCCAATTCATCATTCAGCCATTAATTGCAATAAGACAGGGCTGATCCAAGTAATATTTTACAGGCCATACAATGGTGTTCACTCCAGCAATAACACCTTTTTAAAATCAGTACAATTTACATTTCATAATTCTCCTTATATTAGACTAATGTGTGTTTTATATACTGTAGTTCACAATCACTCTTATTGCCAGTTATTAACATCTGCTTTGTGACCCATTTTCCACATATCAAACGAGACATTCACTAAACTGTACCACCTCCTCCTAATCTATGAATCCCACTGCACACCTTTCAGGTATTTGTAGCCCCATCATCCTCGTGCAATGCCATTCACAGAAGCCTGAAGTTACTACCACTTTAAACACTCAAGGTGACTAATATTTTGCCTTCATTCAACCAAAAAAAAAAAAACACTTTGAGGCTGCAGCTTTAATCAGTAACCACCACACCTAATAAAGCTCCACTCTACATCATATCAGTCCACTAAAGGAACAAATAACAGACACATGAATTAAATCTGTATCATTGTTACAGTTTCGGACAGTAAGTAAACTTCAGGGGAAGAAACAATAAACCAAGAGGCCCTTCTAAGCTTGAGCACAATGTAGCGTAGCAGAAAATACATCTTTGCACTTTCTGTTTATGTTGTAAACGGTTTAAAATGATGATAGTAAAACATTATATGTTAAAATGTAGTAGTGAAAGTATATAGTAGGGTATACTGTACTACTGTGTCTCTTCCCTGACACTTGAAACACAACCCAGAACACTGAACCATCTGGTGTGAATCAGAGTAAGCACTGCTTATTACACACCTATAAAGGTTTGAGGGACGTGATGTGTTGTGATGGACCACCAGCTTCCCAGTTTACACTCTGCCGATGCCAGTATTACAAATTAGAACACATGTACAAAATATTAAACATGTACTGTACTGTATACTGCAGGAGCAAATAATTAAACAGCTAATACAACCAGTCCTACTCTAGCTCTGCTAGCTCCTGGGAATGATTGGTTGGAAAATAGTTAACTGAATAAAAGACGGAGTTCATATAAGCTTATTTATTAATTAAATAATAGACTAATGGTTGGATCCTGGATTCTTTGTTCCAATTTTGCATTTTTATGTCAGTATTTCAATTATTATTATTATTATTATTATTATTATTATTATTATTATTATTATTATTATTACATATGAGGAATAAACTGCTGTAGTAGAACAGGAATGCTGCCTTGTATTCAGGAAATGACATCACTGAGTCACAGCTGAGATATATACATTGTAGATTAAACTGCTGAGCTACAGAAACACACAGTGGAGGTGTGATCAAGAGCTTTTTATGAAGAACAGACTTCATTTCATAACTACATGAAAGATGTATTTAGGCGTGTGTGCTGTTCTCCTCTCAGTGATCACAGGTAAGTACCATATCAGTGTGAGGGTTTATGGTTATGAAGTTGGAACATGAATTATGATATTAAATACCTCATTTACAGTTTAATGTCTATTACAGTAGGTGTGCTAGGACAGAGAGTGGAGCAACCTGAATTCTTCTGGACAAAGGCTCTGAACAAAAGAGCTTATATCAGCTGCAAAGTGACCGGACTACAGGACAGCAATTACGTCCACTGGTACCAACAGAAAGACGGTGAAGCTCCTAAAAGGATCCTGTATGTTAATAAAGATGGTACTAGCCCTGTTCATAATCCTGACCATCCTGAAGCCAAAGACTTCACTCTGCAGCTAGAAAATGTGAATCATTATGTTCTGAGAGTAAAAGCTCTGAAGCTGATTCATTCAGGAGTTTATTACTGCGCCTGCTGGGACTGGAGCAGCCACAGTGAGACAGCCTGCTCACATCCTCTACAATAACTCTATCAGAGAGAAACCTTAGGGTTTCTGTCCACAATCATTTTAGCTTCTCATTTTTCTGCCATCTTCCATCAAAGATAATGTCTCTGTCTCAGTTGTGTACTACACACTAATACCACACAGTGAATACTCTGTAATAATCTTAATCTTATGAGCTCAGCAGGCTATGTATATATTAGTATACTACATGGTTCCTCAGTTAGAGGAAGGGATGAAGCTTACACCACACCAGGCTGGACGCTGAGGTCTGCTTTGCCAGAAGTGTTTATTTTTATACAAAACACAAAAAAATAAGCACATTATTTACTAGAATACATGCATTTTTACAGGAAGTTGTGAGAGATTTGAGGTGAACTCACATTTATACACCACATGTGGTCCTACCACCCCTGCAACTGCTGATGCATCGCAGTCCACGTTTTCCATACATGAGAAGCTCTTCTCATTTCGTTTCCTGTTGCATTATGGGAGAATAGGGTCCACCATTTCCATATGCAAATAAAGTGTGGATTGTGGATTTTTAAATATACTAAATTTGGACATTCAGAACTGTACTATATACTACATACTCAGAAACAAATTAGTATTAGTGCTGAGTGTGCAATCAATGACTGAAATAAGGAATAAAACTTTGACTGGTTCCTTCACTAACCTTTCATTCTTCTTCTACCTGCTCTAAATATAACCCACACACTGACAGAACAACACAGCAAAGTTATGAAAATATACTCTGATCTGTGGGTCATGTAAGGAGAGAAGGAGGAGCAGAAGCTGCAGGTTTCAGCACACTCCTCTTTCACTGTATTGGCCAATGAAAGAGCCCCCACCATTACTGTGCAGGAAATGACATCAGCACTACTTTATAATAGAGATATTTTGAAACTGGTAACTCAGCATCAAATCATGTACAGTAGCAAGGTAGTTAACAGTCATTCAGAGAAAGATGATGATTTACATGTATATTATTCTCTTCTCATTGACTCCAGGTCAGTACAATATTAAACAGTGTTATTAAATATGATTTCATAACTACATGATTTTATAATGACTGATTTCCAGTTTAATGTTGGTTACAGTAGCTGTGCTGGGAGTGACAGTGGAGCAAAGTGAATTCCTCTGGACAAAGCTGGTGCGCAAAAGAGTGTATATCAGCTGCAAAGTGACCGGTCTGAGCACAACCTACATCCACTGGTACCAGCAGAAAGACGGAGAAGCTCTCAAGAGAATACTCTACATCAATCAAGGTGGCAGTGGTCTCACACATGACCCCAATCATCCCCAAGCAAGAGAGTTCAACGTGAGGGTGGACAAGAGGACTAACTCTTATGATCTGAGAGTGGACACCCTGAAGACGAGCCATTCTGCAGTTTATTACTGCGCCTGCTGGGAGAGAGGCACAGTGACAGTTATTATTCACATCCTGTACAAAAACTCAGACAGTATGAAACACTATGCAGAGATCAGGAGTGGAAGAAGTACAGAAATTCATTACATATAAATAAAGTGCAAATACTTTTCTAATACATTTACTATACCCTGATACCCTGACCTAAACATTCTACACTCAAGCTCATGCTCAATTTTGTGTGTAATAAGTTTCTCCTAAAATCACATATAAAACGCACTTTTCAAAATAATGCAGTCGCTACTACATTAATCTGACTAAGAAAAATAAAATAGAAGCTGGCGTGAAGCTCACAGTGGTCTCTGCAATTTCATGGAAGTTTCTCCACACAGATGATGTGAACTGTAGTACTCGGACACTTTTCTGGAAGACTGAAATGAAAAATAGATACTGAAACTACTGAAGGCTTTAGAGAGCAGTATGGAGTCCGGGCAGAGGAAAAGGCCTGTCAAGTCATTGACAAAAAAAAAACAAAGACAGTGACTATGTATTGACCACATTAAAATTTGTGTGTCACTTTCTGAGACTGAGGGGTCTGAGATGTCTGTGATGGCAGCCAAAGAACAATAAGCAATAATACGTTTCTAAAACTGGAGTAAAATTTCTGATTTTCAGAGAGAAAATAGGACTAACAAATATGCAAGACCACCAAAGTGTTCAAACACATTTCATCTCATCACACCATTTTCAATAAGACCAGTGCTGATGTGGTCAGACGCGTCATCCTTTAATAAATTCTCCACAGGTGGGCCAGAGTGTGTGTGGTGCACACTAAGAGAATGAATCAGGCCTCAAGGTTGGAACCCTGTACAGTGACAGTGTCCGGTCTGTTCATTAAGCTGGCACTGAATGGTTTGATAAATATGAAAATGATGTAAACTGTTTGCTCTGTCTTTCATAGTCTCCAGCTGAACTCCTGGGAGATGAGTTACACCAAGCAGTTTACCAGAAGGGGGCGAAACGTGCATAACTTCCCCTTAATAACACTCACTCTCCAGATAGCAGCTGTTGGTTCAGTTGTGTTCACCTGTGTTGAACCTGTTATTGCTTTGTCATGTCTAGGTTTACTCTTCTGTTATCTTATGATATCTTGTTTATATTTTGTTTATAAAGTGGAATATGTTTCAAAATTAAAAATATTTTACTTTACTTATCTTCAGTGAACTACTGGAGTATAACCTGAATGCTGATCAATATCCAGGAAATGACATCACAGAGTCACAGCTGAGAGAGATTTATGCAGCTTATAACACTGGAGTTCACACAAACACAGAGCTGAAGTATCAGTGAGAGCGTTTTATAAAGAACAGACTTCATTTCACAACTGAATGAAAGATGTATCTAGGCGTGTGTGCTGTTCTCCTCTCAGTGACTGCAGGTAAGTACCATTTCAGTGTGACAGATTATGGTTATACAATAAGAATCTGAATAATGATATTAAAATGCCTCATTTACAGTTTAATGTTTATTACAGTAGGTGTGCTGGGACAGACACTGGAGCAGCCTGAACTCCTCTGGACAAAGCAGAGGGGCAAACGAATTTATATCAGGTGCAAAGTGACCGGACTACAGAGTGACAATTACGTCCACTGGTACCAACAGAAAGACGGAGAAGCTCTCAAAAGGATCCTGTATGTTAATCAAGATGGTACTAGCACTGTCCGTGATGCTAACCATCCTGAAGCAAATGATTTCTCTGTGGAGCTCCAGAATAATAATGATTATGTTCTGAGAGTGAAAGAATTGAAGTCGAGCCATTCAGGAGTTTATTACTGCGCCTGCTGGGACACGAGCACCCACAGTGAGACAAACTGCTCACATCCTCTACAATAACTATCAGAATACAGCCTGAAAGATTCACAACAGAAAACACCCTCTCTGGGCTCTCAGACATTCATCATACTGCAGGAAACTCACACAGTACTTTTTTATATTTGCCCTACATATTTTATAAATGCCTTAGACAGGGGTTTTGGTTACTTTGAACCGATTCATTTAGAGTTACATCTTTTAAACACCATCAATAGAATAGATGCAGAAATTGTTCCCCCCAGAAGAACTTAGTTATGTAACTTGGTGGGTGGGTTCTACATTGTAAGACATGCAGATGATTCAAGTTTCCCGCTCTGCAGTGCATGTGACGTAAGCAATGGTTATGCAGGCCTTACAGCTGTTCCTGACTGACCCAACAGCCGTGATTGGGGACATTCAGTGAGCAGTGAAATATCATTCCTCCAGATGTTTCATTCTATAAGAGCTCCCTATAGTAGCCATACATGTCCCACTGCAGGTAATGTTCTTACTAACTGGTGCAGGTAACTTTAACCTGTGTTTATTTTTACATGTCTAGGCTTTCTCTATTTGTTCTGTTTCTGAAGTGGGATATTTTCCCTAATTAAAGGTCAGAGTTGAGAATTTTAAACTTCTGAACACTCGAGTTCACACAAACACATAATCAAGGTGCCAGTAAAAGCATTTTCTGAAAAACAGGCTTCTCAGCTAAATGAAAGTTATTTTAGGGTCTTCCATGAGACGTCCTGTTAGTGCCAGCACCACTGGCGAGAGGCAATAAACATCGCCTGTGAGAATGTGTCAGAATATTAAAGCTGCATGGGATGGATTATACAGTTAGAGGCAAGGAAATACAAATTACACAAAACACCACAATGTTAAATAAATAAAAGCACATGAAGACTTTTAGTAACTGCTTGTGTTTTGGGGAGATTAGTCTGTGAACTGTCGGGTTCATGAATGACGGATGAAGGTACAGAGAATAGTTCTCCTCCTCCAGTGCAGCAGACACCAATCAAAAATCTGCTGCTCCACCCACAGGAAATGACATCAGCACTATTTTATCTGGTAACTCTTGATAAAAATCCAGGCCTGTAAAAAAGACATTTTAAAGAAATACTAATAACCCAGTTCAGGATGATTATGTATATTTACATCGTTCTCTTCTCACTGACTCCAGGTGAGTACAGTATTAAACACTGTTATTAAATATGATTTCATAACTACATGCTTTTATAATGACTGATTTCCAGTTTAATGTTGGTTACAGTAGCTGTGCTGGGAGTGACAGTGGAGCAAAGTGAACTCCTCTGGACAAAGCCAGCGGGGAAAAGAGTGTATATCAGCTGCAAAGTGACCGGTCTGACCACTGGCTATGTCCACTGGTACCAGCAGAAAGACGGAGAAGCTCCCAAAAGAATACTCTACGTAAAGCAAGATGGCAGTGGTCTCACACCTGACTCCAACCATAAGGAGGCAAAAGACTTCACTGTGAGGGTGAACCAGAACTCCAATACTTATGATCTGAAGGTGGACACCCTGAAGACGAGCCATTCTGCAGTTTATTACTGCGCCTGCTGGGAGAGTGGCACAGTGACAGTTATTATTCACATCCTGTACAAAAACTCTGACAGCATAAAACACTCAGCAGAGACGAAAGTACACAAAATACTTACTCAAGTAAAAGTGCAACAAATACCCTGATAAACTATCAAAACACTCCACTCCAGATCAAGCACAAAAGAATAAACTATTACATTTATATTGTAACCTTATTTTTTATGTGTCATTAAAAACACAAATGAAAACAAAGTGGAGCTAAGCAGAGCATACAACACTAAGCAGAGCATACAACACTAAGCAGAGCATACAGCACTAAGCAGAGCATACATTTAGCTGCACGCATACAACACTAAGCAGAGCGACTAAGCAGAGCACAAGGGTAATCACATTACAGGTAGCACAACACTAAGCAGAGCATACAGCCCAAGGAGCTCTATTGGTGTAGAGCGCATACAGTACCCAGAACAGGACTTCAGAGCAGTACAACACTAAGCAGAGGCTCCCTGGTGGCATACAACACTAAGCAGAGCATACAGCTGAGCTAAGCAGAGCGCATACAACACTAAGCAGAGCATACAGCACTAAGCAGAGCATACAACACTAAGCAGAGCATACAGCACTAAGCAGAGCATACAACACTAAGCAGAGCATACAGCACTAAGCAGAGCATACAGCACTAAGCAGAGCATACAACACTAAGCAGAGCATACAGCACTAAGCAGAGCATACAGCACTAAGCAGAGCATACAGCACTAAGCAGAGCATACAGCACTAAGCAGAGCATACAGCACTAAGCAGAGCATACAGCACTAAGCAGAGCATACAGCACTAAGCAGAGCATACAGCACTAAGCAGAGCATACAGCACTAAGCAGAGCATACAACACTAAGCAGAGAATACAGCACTAAGCAGAGCATACAGCACTAAGCAGAGCATACAGCACTAAGCAGAGCATACAGCACTAAGCAGAGCATACAGCACTAAGCAGAGCATACAGCACTAAGCAGAGCATACAACACTAAGCAGAGCATACAGCACTAAGCAGAGCAGAGCATACAGCACTAAGCAGAGCATACAGCACTAAGCAGAGCATACAACACTAAGCAGAGCATACACAGCAGAGCATACAGCAGAGCATACAACACTAAGCAGAGCATACAACACTAAGCAGAGCATACAGCACTAAGCAGAGCATACAGCACTAAGCAGAGCATACAGCACTAAGCAGAGCATACAACACTAAGCAGAGCATACAGCACTAAGCAGAGCATACAGCACTAAGCAGAGCATACAACACTAAGCAGAGCATACAGCACTAAGCAGAGCATACAGCACTAAGCAGAGCATACAACACTAAGCAGAGCATACAACACTAAGCAGAGCACAGCATAAGCAGAGCACACAACAAGCAAGCAAGCAGAGCATACAACACTAAGCAGAGCATACAGCACTAAGCAGAGCATACAGCACTAAGCAGAGCATACAGCACTAAGCAGAGCATACAGCACTAAGCAGAGCATACAGCACTAAGCAGAGCATACAGCACTAAGCAGAGCATACAACACTAAGCAGAGCATACAGCACTAAGCAGAGCATACAACACTAAGCAGAGCATACAGCACTAAGCAGAGCATACAGCACTAAGCAGAGCATACAACACTAAGCAGAGCATACAACACTAAGCAGAGCATACAACACTAAGCAGAGCATACAGCACTAAGCAGAGCATACAACACTAAGCAGAGCATACAGCACTAAGCAGAGCATACAGCACTAAGCAGAGCATACAACACTAAGCAGAGCATACAGCACTAAGCAGAGCATACAACACTAAGCAGAGCATACAACACTAAGCAGAGCATACAGCACTAAGCAGAGCATACAACACTAAGCAGAGCATACAACACTAAGCAGAGCATACAACACTAAGCAGAGCATACAACACTAAGCAGAGCATACAGCACTAAGCAGAGCATACACCACTAAGCAGAGCATACATCACTAAGCAGAGCATACAGCACTAAGCAGAGCATACAGCACTAAGCAGAGCATACAGCACTAAGCAGAGCATACAACACTAAGCAGAGCATACAGCACTAAGCAGAGCAAGCACTAAGCAGAGCATACAGCACTAAGCAGAGCATACAGCACTAAACAGAGCATACAGCACTAAGCAGAGCATACAGCATACAGACATACACACTAAGCAGAGCACACAATACACTAAGCAGAGCATACAGCACTAAGCAGAGCATACAAGCACTAAGCAGAGCATACAGCACTAAGCAGAGCATAAGCAAGGCAGAGAAAAAGCAGAGCAAGCTACAACCACTAAGCAGAGCACAAAAGACATAAGACAGAGCACTAAGCAGAGCATAAGCACTAAGCAGAGCATACACAACTAAGCACGAAGCAGAGCATACACACGAAAACAGAGCAAAGCAGAGAGCATACAGCACTAACAGAGCAATACGCACTAACACGTCCATACAGACACTAAGCAGAGCATACACGCCACTACAAGCACTAAGCAGAGCATACAACCACATACAGAGCACTAAGCCTAAGCAAGCAGAAGCAGACCTACAGCACTAAAGCAGAGCATACTAACCCGCCAAGCAGATGCATACAACACGAAGCAGAGCATACAGCACTAAGCAGAAGAATACAGCACTAAGCAGAGCAAAGCAGAGCATTACAGCACTAAGCAGGACATACAGCATTAAGCAGCAGCTACAGGCACTAAGCAGAGGCATACAGCACTAAGCAGAGCATAAGCACTACAGTCCATACAACACAAGCAGATATACAGCCACTAAGCAGAGCCAACACTAAGCAGACGCATACACAACACTAAGCCAGAGCATACAACGATAAGCACAGTGTAGTTACGAAGCAGAGCTGACCAGCACAAAGCAAGCATACAGCATACAGAGAATGTAGAGCTAAGCAGAGCATACAGGGAGCATACAGCAATAAGCAGAGAATAAGCACTAGCAGAGCATACAACACTAAGAGAGCAATTTACAACACAATAAGCAGCATTACGCAGAGCAGAGCATTACACGCACTAAGCAGAGCAACAGCACAAGCAGAGCTTATACACACTAAGCAGAGCAAAACACTAAGCAGGAGCATACAAAAACACTGAGTCAGCAGTGCATAAAATCACGCAGAGCATACAGGCACTAACCAGGAGCTCCAACCACTAGTGCAGAGTATCACAGCAAAAAGAAGCAGAGCATACAAAACACTTAGCAGAGAATACAGCAAAAAAACCATAGAATTCAACCCACATATGAGTAGAGCATACTAACAGCTAAGCAGAGAATGAAGCACGAAGCATGAGGCAATAAAAGCACATCTGCCGAGCATACAACAAATAAGCAGAGGAATACAGCCACTAAGCAGGATGCAATAAATACAAAAATCAGCATCAAAGCAACCTATGCCGAAGGCACGGATTATGAGTACTATGATAGAGCAGACAACAGCTAAGCACAGCATTTCCAAACAACCTAATCCGAAGGTCTGTTGTGCACTAAGAAGGAGCCATACCCAGTTGACTAAGCAAAGCATAACAAACATGATTTAAGCAGGAGTATCTATAGCAACTAAATCAAAAAAAAAAAACAAAAAAAAAGTAAAATATACCAAACAAAAAAGCAAAAGCATATATGCACTAAGCAGATTAACAACCTTAATAAGCAGTAGCTGTTCTTACAATATTTAAAGGAGCACAATTTAACTAAGCAGGAGCAATTTAGCAACACTAAGCAACAGCATAACAACAATAAAGCAGAGCATAAAATAGCACCTAAGCCAGAGCAATACAACAATTAAGCAGAGCACAGGTTCGATCGTAAGAGAGCATACAGTTCTTACACTAAGTTCAGAGAAAAAATCAGCTACCAATGCAAGAAAAATACAGCGCTAATGCAAAAGCATAACAGCACAGAAGCTTGCTAAGAGGAGGAAAGGCATAAATATGTAGCAAACTCAAAATTTGATATTTTCTAGAAATTATTACTGATCAAAATTATTAGGTCCTCTTCAGCATTAACGTTACCAAAACTGAAAGAACCGAGACTACCTTAAAACTCTATACTTTTGTATTACAACTTAATTTTCCTCAAAAAAAAAAAAAAAAAAAACGACATTGTTGTCAGAAACATTCTATGTAAATACCTTAGATGTCTATTACGAAGATAACTCGCTATTGAAAAGGGAATGTCACACTTTTTGTTGTACTGATAAATACCATTACCAGTTTCACCTGCTGCACGCTTAGCATTGCCACTGTACCACTACAGACTGGTGTACTCGATGTGTGACCTTGCTAAATAACATTATTTAAAGGGGCACCTACTAGGGCCCCAGTTGTGTTTATACACACATTACCCAACAACCACTTAATGATTGTATTGTATAAACTAAAGGCTGGTATCTGTGTATGTGAGTAAAATACAAAAAGTAGTTTTATTAAACAGAGAGGCACCCCGTACGGTCAGTGCTGGATTTTCAATACCTGTTCATTGCTCTGAAGACAATATTAGCTCTTGTGCTCTTAACAACACACACTATACCTCAGAGGTGGGGTTTTACCTGTATAGGAGTCTGACCTAATAATGCTTCTCTAGTGTCTGAGTTAAATTATGAATATATATATTTTTCATAAAGGGAATTTCCTTTACCATTGGTTTGTTCTTTGCCCTATTACATAAACTACAGTGTCTCTCCTGTCTAAGCTACATGGATTGTGCTTACAGGTTGTTTTTTAGGGCACCAAACTGAAATCTTATGATTAACTACAGAGGAAGGGCTAGCAAAACTAAACAGTTTTAGCGTGACCTGACCCACGTTGACTCAAACGATGGGGAAATCTGAAACAGTAACAATTTTAATAAAATACAAAGGGAACACACAAAAGAACACTTTTCAGAATACTCCTAACGTACTCAACAAACACCAGTCCAGCTAGGTACTACTTTCGATGACACAGATATGGGGAGCTTGGCTAACACACGGTGTAAAGAAAAAGGATCTAGAGAACGTCGCGTAATAAACCCAGGATCTGTAGGATCTAAAGCAGTTGACCTTACTCAAGCACAGGCTTCATAAACAAAAGATTTAGTATGCTGTTAAGAAACATTTCAGTCTTGAAGACGAACGCGACTTACAACCATTTTCTACACAAACAACGATCTGTAGACAACTCAGAAGCTGAGCCTCTAATAAATGCACAGACAAGGCCCCGAAATGGTAGCAATATCGAGAACTAGCTATGGCTTTCGTGGGACTTCAGAAGAGAACTGTTTCGATAGAAGAAGATTGAGGACGACTAGGTCCTGCAGATGATCGAATAATTAAGGCTCCATCTCCCAAACAATTTCTACATCCCACACTGTAGACAACTTATGTGCGACAAAATGTGGACAGTCCACACATGTGTGGGCCCTCCGCCCCGCATCCAAGCTCGTACCTTTAGACGGAATTCCTCTTCTGCGTAGCTGACCCAGCTCTCGTCAACTCATTTAGGCATATTCAGTGCTTGCAATCTGACTCACTTTCACAAAAGTCCTACAGAAAAAGTGCAGAAGAAGGAGGGGTGGACAGCGTAATACTAGAGAGTGTGACGTGAGCCAGCCCAGTAAGGTCAGTAGTCTATCTGCTAGTTCCAGTGAATTACATTAAAACATTTTTAGGATCACCACAGCGAGAAAACAAGGTCAAATGAACACAAAAAATGGTCCTTGCAAGAAAACTTGTCTTGGACCTTTAAGAGCTAGAGAAAATTTACCATATGTTGCCATGTAGAATTAAGTAAATAGTAACTGTATCTCTCCTCTTTTCGTTAATACTACTGTTAAGCTGGGGAAACCTATAGTAAAAGCGTTTTTAGGTTTTCTCTTCCCATCACTCAGCTTAGGGGGTTCACGTCTATCGTCGATAGACCTGCTAGAGAGATAACTTCTAAGATAGGTTTTAATTATGGGCCTATTTCTGACTAAACAAGCATTATTATAAATATATGTTATATTTAATACTTGAATAAATGAGTATGACCACTTATATTACATTACAATATGTTTAATATACTATGAAATGCTGAAGTAGCGAGTGTAAAAGGTTAGATTCCAGATGACACTCTTCGGCCGTAGAAGAGCGAAGGATGGTCGACTTAATGTCCAAAGAACAAGATACAAAGGATCCCAAACTGATTCTTGCTGATGCTATGTCAAGTAAGACATGCTGAGTTCACACGTGACAGACCTGGTAGGTATCAGTGAGAGCATTTTGTGAAGAACAGTGATTGATTTCAACAGCTAAAGTTCCCCCCCCCCCCCCTAGGCCCCCCCCCTGTTCTCTCTCCCCCCCCCCCCTCTCCCCGTTTACTGATTGTGGAATCTTTTATTGGTTATGAAAGTAGAATATGATATTGCTGAGTCATGACAGTATCAAGCCCCTGCCTCATTTTCCCGCCTAAGGTTTATTACCCGAGTAGTTTGTGCTGGGACCCGCCACTCAGGAGAGCACCTAAACTCTTCTTGACAAAGCAGATACCAGGGGCAAGCGAGCTTTCTTATATCAGCTGCAAAGTGACAGGAATACAGAGTGGTGATTACTGTCCACTGGTCCAAACAGAAAGACGGTTTGGGGGAAGATCCTAAAAGGAGATCAGCTGTATGTTAATAAACGATCGCGGTACTTAGCACTCTGTTCCTAATCCTGACCAATCCCTGAAGCAATTGATTCCACTGCGGAGCTAGAAAAATGTTCAATTGAACTTACAGTTCTCGAGAGTGACATGGCACGTGAAGCTGATTGTCATTCAAGCAGTTTATTACTGTGCCTGCTGGTATGAGGGGGTTTGTGTAGACACACACAGGACCATATATGTGCAGTACGGTGCAAAAGCCCAAGGGTACGAGGCTTCCTGACCAAGTAACTCGAAATACTCGAGTACTTGTGAACTTATGATTCTTTCAGTGTTGGCTTCCAATACACGGCAGTGTGTTGATACAACGTCCTAACAGCATCCCACTCATTTTGTTTGAGGATAGGTGTGATGCGGAGCTGGCCTTGGCATATTATCAGTGTGTTCAAGGCAAGCTCCTGAGACAGCAGGAAGTATGCGGTACGAGCCTTGGCCTCATTG
>JAMWET010004623.1:47500-49833 GCA_024036415.1 Prochilodus magdalenae | reverse complement strand
GAGATGCTGTTTTGCAAGTATGAAGGTTTGTGTGTTTGCGTGTTTATGGTTGTACACCAAAGTTTCCAGCAGCCTCGATTATGGCCTTCCTTTAATGAGCATGGTTTGTTTGTGTCTGGAAGCCGTAAAAGAGCCTGTACCATTAGGCTCTATTCGTCTATATTCTCTTCCAGGAGTAAGACATACGCTCGCTGGCCTCTTTATTGGAAACCCCCACCTTGTTGGAACAGCTTGTACAGTTACAGATCCCAGCTCTTCTTGTTCTATGCACAGTTTGTGTTGAGACCTTCCCGAGCTGTTCCGGTTTATGACCAGTGTTGGCTGGATTCTCAACCCAGCTAAACTGATTACAGCCTCTCTCTTAGTGGCTGAGCTCCGGTATGTCTTATTGATCTATTGAAGCTAATCTAGTTATTATCCATCCAGATCACATTGCTCAGATTACAGGATTACTGCAAACTCATCCGATCTCCTGGGATCATTGGCAGTCCAGTTGATGGAATTTATTATGTAGCCTCTAAAGTCTGGAATAACATTGAACACTAAACATTAGAATGAATATAATCACTGTAAACAATAGTAATAGTGTTATTAATATAATAAAAGAGAATATTAGGAATGGAAGTTTGATCTGTGTTTTTAAATACAGGTTAAAACATATTTATCTCGATTATTTATCTATAACTGAAGTGCTAAATTATTATCATTATTATTTTAATTAAGTACATAATTAATAAGTACTTTTTTATTTTATATATTTATATATATTTATTTTAGATATGATATTTTTTATTGTAAAAGAAAATTGCTAAATATTTTTTAAAGTTTATTCATTTAAGACGTATATATATATATATATGTATAGGTATAATATAGGTTATATAAATATATATATAGGTATACGATTAAATTCTAAGTAGCATTTTATTACATTCAAGCATCTAATTCTTTGGCACACCAATTATTCCACTTGGAAAATATTATTAGAAATATATTCCATATCAATTATGCCACTGGATGTACTAATACACTTCAGTGCTACTTGTTGAGTTGTACTTCAATTAAATTTGAGCACAAATAGAACATGAATTTTAGTATTTATTTATAAAACACAATTAACAATGCACAGTATACAATATTAGAAATAACTGAGCATAACGTACATGTGCTTACAGTGTATTAAAGTTATGTGGAAATACTTTTTTATAAATAGTCTTTTATAGCATCTAAATAATTGCTTGGAAATACACTATATTATATTATTAAAATATTCCTCTAAGGAATACATGTATACTGATGACCATTAAATAGGCATTAGTTTGAGTGTGCTTTAATATGCAGAGAAAAACATTTAATAATTAAGTATTACTTTATGAATAAAGTATATTTACACACACACAGCATTT
Source organism: Prochilodus magdalenae (assembly GCA_024036415.1). NCBI lineage: Eukaryota > Metazoa > Chordata > Actinopteri > Characiformes > Prochilodontidae > Prochilodus > Prochilodus magdalenae. The sequence continues at coordinate 48,427 of JAMWET010004623.1, read as the reverse complement.
TCAAGTATGTTTTTAAAAAAAGCCCATATTTTTGATAAATACAGAAAAGCATATTTTAGGTGTTTATTTCCATAAATGACAAACAAATATACACATACACATACTGGATATTAATATTATCTATATACTTCAGTTACACCATTTATGTGCTTAAGTATGTTGTTAGTGTGTATGGTGTGGTCCACTACAAATATGCCCTCAGTGGTGGTCCTATGTCGTTTCTCATTCATCTACTTCAGTCCTATTCTTCTGTATGCAATAATAGCAAAGGATTAACACCTGATCAATACCTGATACCTGATACATTTTGATACTATGAAAATAAAATTGCAGCTTTCCCACAAATATTGATATTTGAATAAATACAATAGACACATACTGGGATCCCTTGATGAACTGGGTGACCCTGAGCAGCTGCCTATACCACTTATAACAAGAAACAGCCCTAGTGGTCACCTTGCATTGATGGACATGGGAAAAGAAGGGGCTGATCACCTCCGCAGTTACAAACAGCTCACAGTCAGCGACGTCTATTATGGGTTATGTTTCTGCTTAAATGGCCAACAAGTGAAGACACAAGGTGGAGTTTTCTGGCAGGCCCACAGTGAGTAATGAGAATATTGCCACGTCTCTCTTTGCCTCTAAAAGCCACATTCATGAAATCCTCTCCACTCCTGTGCGCTGTTATCGCAGTTGCTAGGCCTCGGTGGACTTTCTTATACTGCTCTGAATGACGGGGCGGCCATAAAAATCCTCCTCCAAGGCCAGCGAGCTAAAAATACAAAGTAGGTGAAAGTCATGAACTTTCTTAATAGCACCTCTACCCAGCTGAGAGTGCCAGGACATGCCAGCAAGAACAGAGGAGAGACCTGGCACTGCGCCAGGCAGCTAATGCACTCCACCTCAGTTCTGGGGTGAAAAGCGAGC
>JAMWET010004623.1:37500-42500 GCA_024036415.1 Prochilodus magdalenae | reverse complement strand
TATATATATATATATATATTATATATACAATTTATTCATATATATATATATATATATATATATATATATATATATATATATATATATATTTATATATACATATATATATGTGTGTGTATATATGAATAAATTTTATACAATTATTTGATACCTCAATGTTACACATTATACAAATACTAATTTAAACGAACTATAAAATATAATTTATTTCAAGCTGTGGTCTTTAACTGTTAGGATTATGTTATGATCTAATTAACCCCAAGGGATATATATATATATATATATATATATATATATATATATATATATATATATACCCAAAAGTCACAGTCAGCATTTACAGTGTACTTGATTACAGTGTACTCTATTAGGAGGTGTCTGTACTAAACCCTAATCCCTACATTTTGGTTGAAAAATCATATTTATATAACCAATATCATTATATATTTATATAATATAGTATTAAATGACTGAAAATGTTAGTGGAATATTATCATGAACTGGTCATAACAGAAAACCATATCTAATAACTCAATTCATTAGGCAATTAGTAGTTAAACATTGACTGGGCATGTTAGCTTTGAAATGAAATACACCGAAATCATCTCTAGTTTTCCTTGTCAATTAAGTATTTCATGTGTTTTACTAGTTGTGGTTTCTAGTCATGTACAGGCAGACGCTTCTGAGTTCTGATTAAGGTCAGCTAGCTGTCAGGGCTGAAACATTCCCAGCTGAAACATTTGGTAATGTCTGAGTAGTGTTTTAATAGTTCAGACGCAAATTAGGCAGCAGGGTCCGTTAAAAATCTGAAATGCTTTTTGAATGATTCGATAATTATTCATATTCGCGTGAACATAATGTGCAGTATCTCAATGTAACTCAAACCGCATGACACATTTGAAGCATTCAGTGTTCTATAGAGCAGAAATGTCAGCAGTTTGTGAAACGATGTACTAGCTTATACATTAGCCTAGCTGCTCAAGAAAACACTTATCTAAGTTATCTGAGGCTGACGTCAGTTCAGCTGCAGGTGCATGACTGTGGACTGAGGACAGTAGGTCAACAGAGCCTGCTATCTGCCGAGGTCACTGTTCTGCTCCTTAAGGGTGAAGAATTGATATCATTAGCATGAGGTGCTTTACATAACCTTTTTGGTGGAAGGAAAACTGTACTTTATCTGCAGGATGGAAAGAATTTCCCCACTGTGAAGGGAATTAGATTTACTAGTGTTGATTTAACTTCCATTGTTCCAACTGCAGTGGTAGTCACCGTAGTGCTCAGTCAGTTCAGAACCTTGTTCAGCAGTAGAGGATCTGGTAATGAGGTCTATGTAACTCTTCAGTTGGAGTGAGTGTCAAAACATTCTGCAGCAAGGCTTTGTTTGTTAGGGGAAACACAAAACCAGAAATTCAATAATCATGTATCTCCTATAACTAAAGGCAGCGGAAATTGACAGCAGCATTTCGTCAATGTCCAACATAAACCAAGCATCTCCAAAATGGCAACTTTTCAGGAGAGGCCAAAAACTTAATTTGATTTCAATGTAATTCAATGGAACCAGACTTTTTCCCAAGCGGTTTTGGGTCATTTCTGTTGGTCCATTCACTGTGAAATTTTCACACAACATAAACAGCAGCTTCTGTGTTCAAATGATACATAAAAGTGAAAATCGACAAAAATTGGGATAACTGTTTTTCTTCAAACTGCAACGATACACATTCTTGTGGTCATGATGACCTTTAATGTCTATCTGTTCCAAAGGTCCAAAGGACCAAAGGTCCATATCTACAAAGAGTTATCCGGCTAAATGTCTAAACTTGCCACGTGGAGTTCCCCTGTATATAGAAAACTGGGTTTGAATTAGTGAGATAGTACTATCTTACCCTCTCCCCATCCCCCAACCCCCCACCCTTACAACCTACAACCCTACAACCTAGTTACAACTTACAACCACTTCACTAAACTTGCTGTTAAACAGCTTATAAGTAGAAGATGAAGATGATAAATATGGAATTGGTGAGTAGTGAATACACTATATTACTATAACCCAAAACCCAGATTTTCTCCAACCAAATGGCAACTGCTAATCTGTGTTTCAAGCCTGGATTCTGGTTGTTTTTACCCATTTACATTTATAGCATTTAGCTGACGCTCTTATCCAGAGCGACTTACAAGGTTAATGATTACAGGTAGGCCAATGTAGTGTTAGGAGTCTTGCCCAAGGACTCAATTGGTGTGGCTCAGCATAGTCTCCCACACGTAGAGGTGGCACCCTGAGTAGTGGTGTTACCCACTGAGCTACACCAACCACCAACCACCGTAAGCGACAGAAGGTGACTGCTAGACCATTTTAGCTGGAACTAGAAAAGAAGCTGTTGAATAAGAAGCCTCGTTCAGCCTTGAGTGACCCATTAGCTGTTCCTTTCTTCAGCTAATCTGTATAAAAATGGCTCCAGATTCTTGCTGAAGCTATTGGTAGAGTCAGTCTATGGGATGGGCATTAACTAGTTTGGAGCAATCGTTATTTGGACTATTACGTTAATAGGTACATACCACAGGTCCTGGTTCTGTTATCTCACATGGAAATTCAGTTAACTCTATTTTGGTTTTAAAACCAATCAAGTTCAGTTTCAAGGCCATCCAGGAAGGATAAGTAAACCAAAGAGAAAGACACACCCAATATGCAACCCTATGGGGCAAGGAGCCAATAAAATCTGCTAGTGGCAACTGACAAAAATAAAAGTCTGCCTGTTGATTTAACTCAGAGATCTCAACATATGAAATCTTTAAAAAAAAAACAAGGTTCAGCGAACTTAACACAAACTCGTTAAAAAGTTCAGTGAACTTAAAATGAAATCATTAAAGAAGTTCAGTGAACTGAAAATAGATGAGTAATGAGGGATAAACCCAACTATAAGTACGACGGCCTGTATTTATTTGGGTATCGGTCATGTGGTACCAGGTGGAAATCCCATTAGAACTGGGAAGACTCAGTTCATTTGCCTTGAGTTGATTTAAACGCTTTGCATAACCGAGCTAGCATTCATTCCGAGCTAGCACTTTTAACACCACCCAGTTCAATTAATAACAACTTCACAATAACAGTAACTCCACAGATTAAATTTATTCCTTGTGATTTGCTGTGAAGTCCCGCATTGTTTAGAGTCAGTTTTCGTTATAGTGGTGTTCATTAAACCGTGTGCCATCATCTCTACAGCACAGATATTTTGTGTATTGTCCTACGTGTGATAGCTCCGGTGTATCTTTCTTCCACTCCACTGTCTACAATGGCTTCACTGGTTAGATGCTAACTGCATTTCAATGGCTCTGCAACTGTACTCTGCACCATGACACAGTTGAATCTAATCTAATCTGATCTCCCTTGTAAGTTTGTGTATAGTACTGTGTACTGTTGCTACTGGTTTCTGCGACTGTGGATGCAGACAAGCTCATGGGACGCACAGCACTCACAATACGTATACCTGTTACTTGTGCTGTTTGGTGTTGGGAACTGCAAACCCAACTGGTGTCAGGGCTGGGATATTGCCCACGCCCCTCCAAGCGGCAGTCTGGTGGGGAACAGTGCTACAGTGTAACCAAAGGCAACATGGCAGAAAGCGAGGAAGAAGTGGTGTGGAGAAGACGGGCAGTGAGGGATGTGGAGGATGCAGGGAGGCTTACAGGAAGTTGGGCTTGCAGTAATAGAGACTTTATAACCAGTGCCAAGCAGCTCATAAAAGACCATTCACCGGACACAGTCTATACAATACCATATCGATCTAGTTTCACACTCAGCCGTGCAAATGACTTAGGTAGACGAGCCTTGTCGCTGTACCTAACTGGCCCAGCAGCCACGACATTTTAGCCAGACAGTGATGTCCTCCATGAGCATGCAAGTAGACCGTTGCAGCAGCTGCCCGTAACACCACAGCAACGTCACCAAAGACTGCAATGGTGTCGTACCAGACGGTTTGCTGTTATGTGTCACACATCCAAAAGGACTGGTGTCTGTCACTTCACCTCCATCCCCACCACAAAATCTGCAGGAACTGTGTGAGAATATTCAAGCTGCATGGGATGGGTTATCACAGGACACCATCAGGAACCTCTACACCTCCATGCTGAGATGTCTGGCATGCTGCATTAGCAAACACTGCAGCCCGACGCCGCCATACTGAGAGACACTGTCAATAGCATTACAATACAACTCTTCCTTTATAGATAGATAGATAGATAGACAACAGACAGACAGACAGACAGACAGACAGATAGATAGATAGATAGATAGATAGATAGATAGATAGATAGATAGATAGATAGATAGATAGATAGATAGATAGATAGATAGATAGATAGATAGACAACAGACAGATAGACAGACAGACAGACAGACAGACAGATAGATAGATAGATAGATAGATAGATAGATAGATAGATAGATAGATAGATAGACAGATAGACAGATAGACAGATAGATAGATAGACAACAGACAGACAGACAGACAGACAGACAGATAGATAGATAGATAGATAGATAGATAGACAACAGACAGATAGACAGAAAGACAGACAGACAGATAAATAGATAGATAGATAGATAGATAGATAGATAGATAGATAGATAGATAGACAGATAGACAGATAGACAGATAGATAGACAACAGACAGATAGACAGACAGACAGACAGACAGACAGACAGACAGATAGATAGATAGATAGAAGTGCAAATACTAGCAATAGTGCAAAAAAACAGAACAGTGCAACGTAAAGTAATATTCATATCTGTACATATACATATATATACTAATATTAATACAACATATATAAAACTATTTCTCTCCCTGTCATGAAAAACTCTCTTCACCATGAACCCATACACTTTCATCAAATTTCCCAGGGATAAGGCAATGTATGCATTACCATTTCACGTAAACCCTCTCCATGATCCGGCTTTCAGAGGCTTTAGAGGCTGCAAATTGGTGTCATTAGTGTGAGCTGC
>JAMWET010004623.1:0-32500 GCA_024036415.1 Prochilodus magdalenae | reverse complement strand
ATGATATGGGTCCCTTTTTTAACAGAGTATTTATTTCATTTGGATTGAGCTGTAAAATTCCAGGGTCACTCGACTAGAGACGTTGAGCCGGACAGTGTCGCTCGCGGGTGTTTTGAAAAGGAATTACACAACGGGAGCTTCACAAGCTCCGCACACGCACATTGTGGGCCAACATCACCAAACATAAATACAGAAACCCCTGAGCTGTGTGGAAACAGCCCTTAAGCTAAAGACACACAAAATGGACCTATTATGAATGAAGCTTCCAAGCAGGAGTACATACGTACTTACATAATCACATCATTCATTATGTAGTGACTTATGTCATCAGTATATTTGATCGTTTCATTTAAATTCTGTACTGACAGGTTCAAGTCTTGGTTTCTGACATTTATCAGTTTATTTTAATGTCCAAATAACAAAATATCTATATTTTTGTTCTTGTTGGTTTCTGCAAAAACAAGACCATATACACAACAATAACCTATAACTGTATTTATAGTACAGTAAAATATATACATATATGTAGTTTCCATCTCACACTTTCAACAGAACGTCTTTGCTTGGTTCTGTGAGCTATGGGTAAGAGCTATTAAGAGTTAAAGGCTAAGCCCTACAGTTAAGGGTTAAACGTGTTGTTTATGATATGTCATAACATAAACAAAAGTTATTCATAGTGGTTGGATGTGAAATGGCTCCCTGTAGGCTCTTTACAGGGAGTGATAGGAACCAGGGGTCACCATGTCCATAACCAGTTCCTTATATTATACAGTTTATTATACATATGGGTAAACCGGTTGGTGTAGCTCAGCAGATAACACCACTACCCACCAGGGAGCCACCACCACATGTGGGAGACTGGGGTTCGAATCAGTGTAGGTGACTAGGCTGTGCTACACCTTGGGCAAGACTCCTAACACTACACTGGCATGCCTGTATTATGATTAACCTTGTAAGTCGCTCTGGATAAGAGCGTCAGCTACATGCCGTAAATGTAAACCTGCAAGTGACTACTGGCTCGCTCTTTCACGGGTGTATGGAAGGTGTGGCCATACAGAGTGGCAAAGCATTCAAACTTGAATCTTAGAAATTGTTGTGGGTGTGTGTACATTAAAGGTCACTCGTGATTTGCTGTGTTGGGCTGTAGGGAAGTAAGACGGGTCCAACAGTAGCAGAAATTTTTTAAAAGTGTCTGTACTGTTGAGGGGTAGTTCTCGTCTGATGCTGTGTTCAATAAAACAGCGTTAGCTTAAAGTGCTATGCTTCCCATGTCATCTCTTTCTAAGCTAGTGCCGCATTGGTATCAGAAGTGAGATAACGCCCTCCAGAGACCTGGAGAGGTACGGTGCTACCACAAGCATCCTCGGGACTCTGCTCAGACTTTGTGAGGTTGATGCAACGGTTCTCTGTAGGGTGGGCTTTGTAGCAACCTGCCACTGGCTCGCTGTTTGGGTGCCATGGCCTTAGGCTCCTGGTTCCATTTCCTGTAATGGCTTCCTGTGTATTTAGAGGCATTAAACTCCGGTTCCTATCACCACCACTGTGAACAATTTTGGTTGCTTCCATTTCTTTACAGCGATGCATTTGGATGGATTTGATTTCATCTAAACCCAGAAAAGCACTGAAAGTGTCTGTTTCAAAACCTCTCATGAAAGGCTTAATGCTTTGATGTGCCTCGTGCAGTGGCAGCTCTGTTGCCAGAATGGGTTTTGATGTTTTGATGGTCCTGTGGCTTTTCCTTCAAAGTCAACACCGCTGTTCGGGTTCAGTGCATGTTTCCCCCCGAGGCTAAAGCTGTACAAGGCTGGGCCATACACTGCAGTAAAAGAGCATAAATGATGTAGAGGATGATCCCTCTCCCTCTCTCTTGTTCTCTCAACGAGAATAGAGAGAAGAACAAAGAGGAGAGGGAATCACAACGATAAAGAAAAGGCCCATCAGAGCGCTTCGCCAGCCTCAGCTGACCCACATGAACAAAGAGCGAGCGAGAGAGCGAGCGAGAGAGAGCAAAAGAAGAGTGGAAAAAGTAGGAACCCTCCAGAGCATGGTCAGCCCTCAGAGGCGGACTGAAGGGACACTGAGGTCTGAGGACCAATCAAAGCCTTCACGCAGTGCAAGACTCCAAGCCAGCTTCTCGCACAGATGCAGTGCGGAGCACAAAGACTCTAGAGAGTAGTCAAGCAAAGCATAGGCATGTACTGAAATGCCAATTTATACTATACCCACCATATACACTCATCAATAGCACCCAGAAGGAAGTGTGGGATTGCAGGGCTGTTGGGAAGGAAGATAAAGGTGCCCAGGATCAATAAATGATCATACATTGAGACTGATATGGGGAATATTTATTGAGCTACACATACAGAAGTCTGTCTCTCAGTATAGCATTGGGCTGCCATGTTTGCCAACACAACTTGCCAGACGTCTCAGCTTTGTTGTAGAGGTTCCTACCCCATGCAGCTTGAATATTCTCCCACAGTTCCTGCAGATTTTATGGTTGGGGTGGAGGTGGAGTGACACCAGGCCTTCTGGGTGTGTGATGAGCAACCCACGGAGCATCACTGCTCGCTGAATGTACGCAATTGTGGCTGTAGGGTCAGTCAGGTACAGTGATAAGACCAGTCCTTGCGTAGCCTAGTGTTAACTTGAATCATTCGCATGTCTCACAATGTTAAATCTACCCATCACGTTTCATTCCGGTCAGTGGATTCCTTCTGGGTGCAGCTATTTTTTGACAATGAGTGTATTTTCTGTCTGCAGGCCTTTGCTGCATTGGGTACAGTTAGCAAGTGAAACGCTACACTGTGTAACACCTTCCAGGCACAGGTACATCCAGTACTACTTTTAAAATCAAGAGCATCATCACCTTACACTTCTACAAACATCAACAGATCAAAACTGGATAATAAGCCTTAAAATCCATAACCTTATTATACTGAATAAAGGTATTCAGTGGAACTTCATCACTGTAACCTATCCCAGTGGTGTTCAAAAGAACTTTATTATAACCAATCAAAGGTGTTCAATGGAGCTTCATTATACCTGATCAAAGGTGTTCAATGGAGCTTCATTATACCTGATCAAAGGTGTTCAATGGAGCTTCATTATACCTGATCAAAGGTGTTCAATGGAGCTTCATTATACCCAAGCAAAGGTGTTCAATGGAGCTTCATTATACCTGATCAAAGGTGTTCAATGGAGCTTCATTATACCTGATCAAAGGTGTTTAATGGAGCTTCATTATACCCAATCAAAGGTGTTCAATGGAGCTTCATTGTACCCAATCAAAGGTGTTCAATGGAGCTTCATTATACCCAATCGAAGGTGTTCACTGGAGCCCCATTATACCCAATCAAAGATGTTCAATGGAGCTTCATTATATCCAATCAAAAGTGTTCAATGGAGCTTCATTATACCCAATCAAAGGTGTTCAATGGAGCTTCATTGTACCCAATTAAAGTTGTTCAATCGAGTTTCACTGTCCCCAATTAAAGGTGTTCAATGGAGCTTCATTATACTCAATCCAAGGTGTTCAATGGAGCTTCATTGTACACAATCAAAGGTGTTCAATGGAGATTCATTGTCCCCAATTAAAGGTGTTTAATGGAGCCTCATTATACCCAATTAAAGGTGTTCAATGGAGCTTCATTATACCTGATCAAAGGTGTTCAATGGAGCTTCATTATACCTGATCAAAGGTGTTCAATGGAGCTTCATTATATCCAATCAAAAGTGTTCAATGGAGCTTCATTATATCCAATCAAAAGTGTTCAATGGAGCTTCATTATACCCAATCAAAGGTGTTCAATGGAGTTTCATTGTACCCAATCAAAGGTGTTCAATGGAGCTTCATTATACCCAATCGAAGGTGTTCAATGGAGCTTCATTATACCCAATCAAAGGTGTTTAATGGAGCTTCATTATACCCAATCAAAGGTGTTCAATGGAGCTTCATTGTACCCAATCAAAGGTGTTCAATGGAGCTTCATTATACCCAATCGAAGGTGTTCACTGGAGCCCCATTATACCCAATCAAAGATGTTCAATGGAGCTTCATTATATCCAATCAAAAGTGTTCAATGGAGCTTCATTATATCCAATCAAAAGTGTTCAATGGAGCTTCATTATACCCAATCAAAGGTGTTCAATGGAGCTTCATTGTACCCAATTAAAGTTGTTCAATCGAGTTTCACTGTCCCCAATTAAAGGTGTTCAATGGAGCTTCATTGTACACAATCAAAGGCTTCCAATTGCACTTCACCACTCTAACCCAAACAAGTTTAGCTGTGCTTCAAGAGCTCCTCCCAATTCACCCCAAAGGCGTTTAATAGAATTTTATCACTTTTGCTAACCCCAAAAGTGTTTAATGGAGCTTTATCACTCGCTCCCGAGAACATCTTTCCACTGCTTCACAGTCAATCAGCAAGGAGCCGCACATCCCCTAGATGATGCTTAGCATTGGGCATGGTGATCTTAGAGTTCTCCACAGCATCAAATTCTACTGTGCCTGTTTTATGGAGATTATCCAGTTGCAGTATGCTTTAAATCAGCTGATTCCACAAGGAGGGGTGTTTGGACACGTGTGGACATATAATGTAGATAGTGTGGACAAAGACTGACTGACCTTGCAGGTTTTATTCTTGTCCCCTGATCCTGCTGTGCAGGGCTGGCAGAGAGGGCTGGGAGGGTGGGGTAGGTAGTATCCTCCAGGGCTGTAAGGACAGCAGGCGTATGTTGTGGGGAAGTGTGTGTACCACAGGTCCTGTCCATCCTGACACTTGGGACACGGCGAGAGGAATCCTTTAGTCTGAGATTTCTCCACACTCACCTTCGGATTCCTCATCCACCTCCGCACCTGCCAATACACGCAGAGCAGTCAGCACATTCAAACGCACTGCAGTGACATTGATGACTAGATGTTCTACAGCATCTCATTAACGGTGTTGGGGGTTACACAGTACAGAGTCTGCTGTTTGGTTTTCCAGGTAGTGCAGATGTATAGGAATGCAGGAGAATAGTCAGATTGCCTTTTCCATTAAGTAATAAGCAAAGTAATCCTGTACGCCATGGTCAGGTCTTCTGAAGGACTTTCTGAAGGAATGTTCCTGGAAGGCCCTTTAAAGCCCTTTTAGTGTGATTAACATTATTAAGTGCACAAGTCATCTCCGACTCCCGGTGGCCATATGCATAGCGCTTCTCCGGAATATCCTGTCTTCTGTTTGAGTCTACAGGCTTCTACATTTACAGGAACCTAGCTGATGTTCTTATCCAGAGCGACTTACAAGGTTAATCATATTACAGCTGGGCCAGTGTTGTGTTAGGAGTCTTGCCCAAGCACGGCATAGTCACTCAGACCAGGAATCGAACCACAGTCTCTCACATGGGACAGCAGCTTCCTGGGTGGGGGTGTTATCCACTACACCACCAACCACACAAAGTGCATTACACTTATTTCCTGAAATAAATGTATGTTCCCAATGCCATTCCTTGCTTTGTTTATATGCTGGAAGTTAGGGAAATATAACAGTGTTGGTCCATTAGCCCACTGGCCTCTACTTTAACCCATATGGACTCCTGATATATGACAATCTTTGGGTTTCCAAATAACACCTTCGTTCATGTAAATGTTTTTTCCCTTATATACCACTTATACATTCATTAAAAACAAAATTTTTTATTAGTATTTTTTTAAACATGGAACATATTGTTGCTGTCCAAAGAAAAACAAGTATCTCCAAAATGGCAACTTTACAGGAGAGGCCAAAAACCTCATTAACCTTTAATGGAAGTCAATGGAACCAGACATCTTTCCAAACAGTTTTGAGCCATTTCTGTTGGTCCATTCATCACGAGATTCTCACTCAATGTAAACAGCAACTGGTGTGTTTAGATGATGCATAAAAGTAAAAATGGACAAAAGTGGAGATACATGTTTTTCATTGGACAGCGACGATATATTTCAGTCAAATATCAATAAATATAAATCAACATATATACATATGTGTATCACATATCTTTACCCGTGTAATACAATGCATTGTTTTTGTAAAACTCTATACACTTGGTGCTGATATCAGACGTATATGTGTATGACCTATGTATCACCCAGATAATATATATGTAAGCATATACATAAGCTCAACAGACAAAAAATTAACCACCCGTGACTGAAACAGACCCAATAGAGTTCCACACATGGAACGAGACATTCCCTGCACTGTAGCACCTCTTCTCCATCTATGAATTCCAATTGTAGCATTGGAAACAGCATTTGCATGAGCCTGATATTACTACTCGCCTGTCTGGTGAGCTTATATTATGCATATAAGTGTTCACCCATCAATCAGACACAAAGTGTATCTAAAGTCTATATATATCTATATATATAGAAATATGCACATATGTCCTTTATGATCCTTTATGATATATATGCAGATTTCCGTATGTGTAGTGTTTCGATTAAGGGATTCTCTGTTGTTTTGCTAAGCACTGGGGAAAATGTTAAAATGATCATCCACAGTAAATTACAGAAATTAGGTTGGAGAACTCTGGGGTGCTCCGTTAAGCAGCTTTATAAAGCGCATGTGAGTCGGAGAGCCTACCGAGAGCATCACAAATGTGTCATTTTGCAATCCCGGGACAGTTTTGATTTGTCACTCTGGCATTCCGCAAAGCCAAAATGACAGCCAAGTAAAACCGCTCATTCTTTTCTACAGCATGCTCCCGGAGCAGCCTGATCTGACCTCGCCAAGTATCAGTTACTTCAATGAGAGAGTCTGAACAAATCCGACATATCTGGGACTGGCTCACAACTCGCTTTAGAAATAACACAATCATTTCTGAATATGTAATCTCCAGCCAGAAACTAGCTCCCAAAATTTACTCCAGGGACTCCACCCTGTATAAAAGGATTGGGATTCCAAGCATGAAATGCAGTATGTATTTTCTGGGGAATATTTTTAGGGGAAAGTACAAGTTTTGGGAAGTTCTGAAGCAGGAAATGAGTCGCTTCATCCTATGTGAGCTGCAGTTCGATTACAGCTACACCTTGGTCTGTATAACCTTGTATAGAATGTACAGTGATGCCAGAAAGTGTGGGACCCAACGTCCCAGAGTTTAAGCGGCTTGTCAAAGGGGAATGGGCTAACGTTCCTTCAAGCCGATGTGCAGGACTCATTAACAGTGACTTTGGATTTCCAAAATATGACATATATCCACATAAATGGTTTTCTGTTATATGCAACATTAGACCCATAGGGATGCAAATGCCAATGTTTTTGTAACACAGTTAAATGTTTAACATGGAACATATTTCAGTCATATATCATTATATATAAAAATCAACATATATACAAATGAGTATATGTATTTACCAATGTGACACGATGCATCATTCTTATGTTGATGGCATATATAACTCTACATATGTCATGGTTGGTGTAGCTCAGCGGGTAACACCACTACCCAGAGTGCCATCTCTACATGTGGGAGACTGGGGTTCAAATCCCGGTCTAAGTGACTATGCTGTGCTACACCTATAAGAGTCCTTGGGCAAGACTCCTAACACTACACCGGTACCTACCTGTAATATGATTAACCTTGTAAGTCGGATAAGAGCGTCAGCTAAATGCCGTAAATGTATACACTGGATGTTTATATCAGACATACATGTATGTGTATTGAAGTTCCTTCAAGCCGACGTGCAGGACTGGTCAACAGTGACTAGAACCGTTAGGTTGCAGGTACTACTGCTTTAAGGTACTGAAAGGCAACGTTCACATGCTCTTGCTACTCGAAGATATATAATATTATATCTTTTATATCAAAAGAATAGCTGCCCAAGTATAATATGTTTGTCTCGTTTGTATAATTGGGTTTTATTTATCTACTTTTATGGCTTTTGTGAAATATCTGATTTTTTAAGGTTATTTTTATGCAGAAATATAGAAAATATGCAGATATGTATTCTAAAGGGTTCACAATCTGTCCAGCACCACTGTCTAACATTGCAGTCCAAAGAAAAAGACGTATCTCCAAAGGGAGGGCAGAAATGTTCATTAGTTTCATTATAAGTTAATGTAAAGACAATTTTGGAGCATTTCTATTAATCATCAATAATCAGCATAAAGAGCAGCTTCTGAGCTCAAATCATGTAGAAAACTAAACATCAAAAACAAATTGGAAACACGTTTGACGACGAATGTAATGCTTTCTTTCATTATTTGAACCTTCAGACCTCAATATTCAACCTTCAGTTAATTTCATTATTTGAATTCTGTTTGTACTTTGACTATGTAATTTCTGCATGCTAATATGACTTATTCATTTTTTAAGTGACTTATTAATTTCTTAATATGACTTATTTAATTTGTGCATGCTAATGACTTCTTATTAGCATATCTGAGTCTGATTGGATGGTCATATAATGACTAGAGATTTGATTTATGTGTCCTAGTATCATTGCAGCTATTAGGTATTGTGATACTACACTTACTAGTAAAACCAAGTCACAAGTGCTGTCATGCCAACTTTCTGGAGAACGCCCTTAAAGCCTTTTTGCTGGATTCTCAGAGCTAAAGGCTCGAGGCTCTTCTCTATCAACAAACAACTAGCTAAATAAAAAAGCCCAGAAAAGAGAGTCTTCCTTCAGCGAGCCTGTTCTAAAGCATGAACACGTGGGCTGTGCATATTCCATTACGTCTAGAAATCAGTCTGTAATCTAGATTGAAGCTAAAGCTTTTGGGAAAATCCTGCAGGCTTGTCCCTCCAAAAGCTCCTTAGAGTCACGTCAAAACGGATACGTCCGGATTGTTCTTTCCATTCAGCAGCAGGAGTTCAACACACAAGAGCACATTCAAAATACAAATGGAGGACGTTTACACGTTTTCACTGACCAGCAAATAAAAACGAAAGCAGTGAAGTCAAAATTAGTATTGTCAATTCAAAGTACAGAGGAAAATATACATAAGAGATGCATGTATAAACGTGATCTCCTCAGCTCTGGGATACCAATAGGCTTCTGTGTTTATTTACATTGGAATAATTAAAATATATATATATATATATATATGTTGGTCTATTGTATTATATAACATCAGATATATCTTCTGCCTCTATATATATATCTATATATATATATATATATATATATTAATTATTACAATGTAAATAAACACAGAAGCCCATTGGTATCCCAGAGCTGAGGAGATCACTATTATAGATAGATGGATAGATAGATAGATAGATAGATAGATAGATAGATAGATAGATAGATAGACAGACAGACAGACAGACAGACAGACAGACAGACAGACAGATAGATAGATAGATAGAGCAAAGAGGCAGAAGATTGTCTTCTGATGTTGTAAAAGGCAACAAGTAGACCACATATATACCATATACATAATACATATGCAGTAAGTATATGCATTAACATATATATACACGTGTGCGGGTGGGTATGGGTACCTAACACACACGCACACATGATTAGGCCTTTGATCTTGTTTTCAAAGGTTTGTCATCTCATGCTGTCTCTGTGCAGTTATGCTAGCACTGCTTAGCATTCAGCCTTCGAGATTCCTCGCATCTCCCCCTGTCGTTCTCCCACCCTGCAAAGTCAATTCACCCGAACTTCAACAAAGTAGAGCAGACCTGTACACGCACACACTCACACACATTTGCACCAGTGATAGACCCTCAGGGCTTTTACGGCCTTAAAGGAGCAATGTGTAAGACGACACAATCAATTTGTAAGACTTTTAGTTATAAACCCTCCCAAAATGTGACCAAAATTATCAACAGAATGTGAAAAAATAACGCTTGTGGTGGCACATCAAAGACGTTTGTTTACCGTTTACAAAGATATCTACTGAAGCAAGCATGCTGTATTCATTTGACAGACTGCGTCATCTTACATATGGGTCCTTTAAGAGAATTAAGGCCTAACAAACTCAGTGTGATTTTAACTCATGTCTTTACTCGTTCCTGCTTCACTGAATAGTCCATTATCATAATCATGATCGTGATTAAGTTAAGTAGTTAAGTACTGTGGTAATGCTCTTATTTCATAATTGATGTTTGGGTTGAAAGATGTCCCATCGGAACCCATGTCCCATTACATTGCTTTGCTCTGTGCTATCTACAGGCAAGCCAGCTCTCTCATAGGACTTCAGGGGAGGAACGGAAGGCCTTACGTGTCTGATTAACCACTAACCTAATCAGGAAGTGACGGTGGAATCAGTCACTCAAAGTCTTCTGGAAATGGAAAGCAGCAGCTCCAGCTCTAAGGGTGGGCTCTTTTCGGAAGGAGTCAATGTTAAACTGCTACAGGGTAAAATTAAGGTGACCATATGTTGACACTGAGGGCAGAAGAGTGACATGGGGTCAAATTGTAGGAAGCAAAGACAAAACAGGTCCCAAAAATGTTCATGTCCTGGAAAAAGGGAAACAGAGGCTTTTATGAATAAGGAACCTGGATGGGAAAGCTCTTAGCGCTTAGCATGGCATCCGTTTACAGAGAACGTCCTGCTCTACCGGGCAAATAGCCGATCAGCTTGCTGGCTACGACGCAAGCAGGGAAGGGTCAACAATATTATGCCACCACAGGGAAAGACCCCAGCCTCGTGGTCGGTATTTAAACCAGGACAAGCTAAATGTATTTATTCCTCTCCCCCTTCAAAGGGATAGGAGTCTGGGTTTGAATTGCTGGACACGCTGCCTGGTGGAACGGCCGAGTGAACAGCCTTTCACTATAAGCACTTTGTGGGCCTGTAACAAAGCTGGAATGTTGTTAGCTAGCTGTGTATAATCCACAATAGCCAGAAAATGCTGAATTACCTTTTAACTACTTTTAGCTTAGCGCTAACATGCTAACATAGTGGCGCTAGCAGGAGTTAGTGTTTTAATAGAAGCGATTTCTCCCTCAGGCCTTCCCTCAGATGTCCAGGTTATACTAGAGTGTAATACCAGAGTCCGCACCTGATACAACAGTCTCACACACACACAAACACACACACGCGCACACACACACACACACACACACACACACACACACACTGCAGTATGCTGCACTGAAAAGCTCTAATGATGACTCAACTCTTCCAAGAAAGTTCAGCCACACAGAGAAACTCCCAGCAGGGCAGAGAGTGAGGGAGAGAGAGAGAGAGAGAGAGAGGGCTAAAGATACACGTTAGAGAGAGAGATGGAGAGGAAGAAATGGAGAGGAGAGAGAGAGACATGGAGGGAAAGAATGAAATGTAGAATGGAGAGTTCGGTGGGGGAGTAGGGACAGAGAGCATCCATGCCTGACCACTTTCTGTACAGGTAAACTACAAGGCAAACACCTCTCTCTCTCTCTCTCTCTCTCTCTCTCTTATTCTCTTTGGTTCTCTCTAGCTCTCTTCTCTCTCTCAGTCTTCTGTTCCCTGTCTCTCTCTCTCTATTGCTCTCCTTCTCATCTCATGTTCCCGCTCATTTTCTTTCCTCTCTCTCTTCCTTCTTATTTAATAAAAAATATTTCTCTCCCCTCTCTCTTCCTCACTCTCTCCATGTCTCTATTTGCTCTGTCTCCCTTTATCTACTGTCTCATTCTTTGTCTCTCATTGTCTCAATAGCACATTCTCTCTCTCTCTCTCTCTCTCTCTCTCTGCAAAGGTGATGAAAGCTGTATTACACTTGGCATAAATACATACTAACCCAAAACCCATCACACTGAGTCACTGAGTCAGCCTCTAACACTCCATCTGCTCTGTGTGTGTGCGTGTGTGCATTTGGACACACAGCCTGCAGATAAAAACAAAACCCATGCAGAGGCATTCAGAAGCCGCGGCCTGAAGGGCCTTACTGAGAAACACCAAGACATAAATTAATACCATGTCTATGTAAACACATGTCACCGATCAGCTGTGGAACTGTGTGAGTATGTGTGTGTGTACATATAGACCTCTTTATTTTTCAGTATTAATCTGAAATTGATTTAACAGCTGCACCCTGAAGGAAGTGTGGGACAGTTGTGCTGTTGGGAAGGAAGATAAAGGTCTCCAGGATCAATAACTGATGATACATTTAGACTGATATGATTAATATTTACTGAGCTACACATACAGAAGTCTGTCTCTCAGTATGGAGTCAGAGGCCTTGTATGGTAATGCAACATGCCAGACATCTCTACATGGAGTTGTAGAGATTCCTAATGGCGTCCTGTGATAATCCATCCCATGCAGCTCAAACATCCTTACGCAGTTCCTGCTGACTGTGCGGTAGGGGAGGATAGTCTGGTAGGACACCATTGCAGTCTTTGGTGACGGTGACGTGGTGTTAAGGACCAGTCCTGTTTCGTGCAGCTGTCTGCCAATGGTGCTGCACTAACAGGATGACTCATGGAGGAATCACTGCTCGCTGAATATCTGCGATTGTGGCTGTTGGGTCAGTCAGGTACAGTGAAAAGGTCTACGTCACATTTGCTTACATCACATGCATGTCCGAGCATGAAACCTGGATCGTTGGCACGTCTCACAATGTCAAACCTACCCACCAAGCTTCAGTCCTGCTGGTTGATTCATTCTGGGTGCAGCTTTTTGTGTGACTTTCTCTTCAATGCTTCAATTGCTAAATCATATATATATACAATCTAATAATCAATAAAGGTTATTAGCATTCCATATTAAAGCTGACTTAAACGAGATTCCTTCATACTCCCACTTGAATTTTCACACTTTTAGTAAAGTTCTCCGTTAGGAAGTGTATAAAGACAAACACACACCTTTCTCTTGACGAACTGGAAGGCAGAGCACTTCTTAAAGGAGAAGGCCTGTTTCTCTGTGCCGTGGACCAGCCGCATGGCCTCCGGCCGCCCCGCACACTCCGCAGAACCCAGTGTGAAGCCTGAGGGAGCGAGAGAGAGACAGAGAACCCTGAGTTTTCTTATGCAGAGGCACATAACTACAGCTGATTCCTTCTTTAGAGTTCTTCAGTGAAAGCAGCTCTGGAACACTCCACGGACCTTTTGAATGGTTAAATGGTTCTACTCTGAGTTAGAGAGTGTCTTGTATGTGGTTCTTAAAGAACACTTTCAAAAATGGTTCTCTATGGCATCAAATATGGTTCCACTGTTTGTTAGTGAGCAGAGGGAATGACATCAGCCCTAGTATATGTAAATGTGACAGAGAGAGAGAGAGAGAGAGAGAGAGAGAGAGAATAATAGGAGAGAAATAGAAAAAAAGAATAGAAATAGAGAGCGAGGAGATGAGCTAGAAAGAGAAATAGAGTTAGAGAGATTAGATAAAGATATAAAAGAAGTGAGAGAGAAAAACAGACAAAGAAAAAGAGAGAGAGAGAGAGTCTTGTGACTAATGTTTTTATTCCATCAGCACCTGTTTGTGTGTCTGAGTGAGGGAGCGAGAGAGAGAGAGAGAGAGAGAGAGAGAGAGAGAGAGAGAAAATAAATGCTGAAGTAAATAGAGAGACAAAAAAAGGAAAAGAGAGAAGGGAAATAAAGAGATACAGAATGAAAATGAACTATAGAGAAAAGTCGGAGAGAGAAAGAACGAAAAGACAGAGAGAGAGAGAGAGGGAGAGAGAAAGAAAGAGAGAGAGTGACGTAGAAAGGGAATGAAATAGAGAGAAAGAAAGAATTGAAGAGAATAATGAAGAGAATAAGAGAGAGAGAGAGAGAGAGAGAGAGAAAGAGAAAGAGAGAGAAAGAGAGAGAGAAGTAGAAAGGAAATGAAATAGAGAGAAAGAAAGAATTGAAGAGAGTAATGAAGAGAAGGAGAGAGAGAGAGAGAGAGAGAGAGAGAGAGAGAGAGAGAGAGAGAGAAAGAGAGAGAGGGAGGAAGTGCGAGAATAGGCTGTGGTGTTACCGGTGTGGTTCTGCGCGATGCTCCAGGTTGCTGTGGTAGGCTGCTGTCGCTGCTGCTGGTGATGATGTCGCTGCAGCCGGGACGCGGCTGGTCCTGATGCTGCTGATAGCTGAAGGTGATGATGATGATGATGAAGAGGATGATGATGTCGTTGCTCTTACAGTGTGCCCGCGGAGCTCCTGCCTCTGTACCGCTGCAGTGCAGCACTGTCTGCATGTGTGTGTGTGCGCGAGAGAAAGAAAGGGATCCGATCACTGCACTTTATCAATGAGAGACGGAACGCATGATGTAGCTCCAGAGAAGAGTGCCTGGCTTTGCTCTATTGCTCTCTCTCTCTCTTTTTCTCCCTCTCTGACTGCTTGCTTGTTCATCCTCCCTCTCTCCCCCTCCCCCTTTGCTCTTTTGCTGCAGTTGATGCTCTCTCTCCCTCTCTCGCTCACTGATTGTGTGAATGGAGGTATGGGGCTCAAAGGAGGATGAATGGGGGATGATGGATTGGAGGGGTGTGTTCGGTTTGACCATTCCTGTCACACGAGCTGATGCAATGCAGCAACGCTAATCTAAACAAGAGCGCACATGCAGCCACATACAGGCAGGTACAGGAGCAGTCCTGAGCATCTGTCTTCATAGTGAGCAACATATTCTGTTTTCTACTTTATGAGATTTAATCTGTAGTCCATCTGTTTCTCTGTATACTGTATTGCCCTGTTATGCATTGGTCGGGACCCCCCAGGATCCCCCCAGAGCAGGTATTATGTGGTGGTGGATCATTCCCAGCACTGCAGTGACACTGATGTGGTGGTGTGTTAGTGTGTGTGGTGCTGGTGTGAGTGGATCAGACACAGCAGTGCTGCTGGAGTGTTTAGACACTGTGTCCACTCACTGTCCACTCTATTAGACACTCCTACCTTACTGGTCCACCTTGAAGATGGACAGTCAGAGACGATAGCTCATCTCCTGCTGCACAGTGCAGTGTTGGTCATCCCCTAGTCCTTCATCAGTGGTCACATGATGCTGGACTGTGTTTGGCATGGACTGGGCACATTTCTGGATGTAGCCACATCAGTGTTCAGACACTCTGGCACCAAAGAATTCCACAGGTGGGCCAGATTTGGTGGATGCCTTCCCTGGCACAATTCTGAGTAGAGTTTCCTGTAGACTGGGATTTTAGCCACTGCTGGTAGACCCGTATGACCGTACGCTTCCATACACCTACAGATCCAGCTACTTCCTTCATACTATGGTCTTTGGCCACGCCCACATGCTCAGATGATCACTCCTTTTAGCCAATCATTAACATCTGCTCTGTAGCGTTTTCCACACATGGAATGAGACATTCCCTGCACTGTAGCACCTCCTCTCAATCTATGGATCCCGTCACTCACACCCCGCAGGTATTTACAGCCCCATCATCCTCATACAGCGCCATCTGCAGGAGCCTGAAGTTACTACCACATGCAAGGTGACGTTTTTTCTTCTTAAGTGTGAAGAAAATAATTCTCAATAAATGAAATAAGGCCTCAAATCAGTTTCTATGAAAAGCATATTTGTTTACAAAGCATGGACACGCCGGTCTTTCTGAGATTTGACAAATTTGGGGTAGTCTAATCCTAGCCTTGCTAATCTTTTGCGAAGCACACAACGTAAGTCTAATACTATGTGGCTTTTAAATGAATGGAGTAGACAGAGAAGAGCATCCGGCAGTGTCTTCTGGAGCTACATTTGCTTTGTGTGCACATATTAGCAGCGACTTCTCTGGATAAAAGCAACTGAGAATGAAAGAGGATCTGGTGTTAAGCTAGCCTGCATTCTGTGCATTAGACACGCTTAATAAGCTTTACCAGTGGGCTTATAGTGTATGATCTGGTTAGGCTCTTTAAGGCCAAAGGAGTTTTTACTCACTGCACCTCGCTTTGGTCTCAGATATTTTTTTTATGAGAAGATACTCCTACACTCACCATCAAAAGAGTAGATGTACAAATAGCTGCACCCAATAGGAATCAACCAACAGGAATGAAACTTGGTGGGTAGGTTTGACATTGTGAGACATTCTTCCTGGTAATCTTCTTTCCAAAGGCACTGCAATCCCACACTTCCTTCTGGGTCCAACTATTCTGTTAGTGATGAGTGTACAATGTCATTCATTAGACTGGCACTGATGTCTATTACAAAACAAAGCACATGCTGTACCCCGAGCACGCTTCACCAACACGCTACTTACAGTACACTAACACATTACACTTACTGAGTTACTGTACACCAACACACTACTTACAATACACTAACACATTACACTTACTGAGTTACTGTACACCAACACACTACTTACAGTACACTAACACATTACACTTACTGAGTTACTGTACACCGACACTACTTACAGTACACTAACGCATTACACTTACTGAGTTACTGTACACCAACACACTACTTACAGTACACTAACACATTACACTTACTGAGTTACTGTACACCAACACACTACTTACAGTACACTAACACATTACACTTACTGAGTTACTGTACACCAACACGCTACTTACAGCACACTAACGCATTACACTTACTGAGTCACTGTACACCAACGCACTACTTACAGCACACTAACACATTACACTTACTGAGTTACTGTACACCAACACACTACTTACAGCACACTAACACATTACACTTACTGAGTTACCGTACACCAACACACTACTTACAGTACACTAACGCATTACACTTACTGTGTTACTGTACACTAACACGCTACTTACAGTACACTAACACATTACACTTACTGAGTTACTGTACACTAACATGCTACCTAAACACAGTAACCTACATTAAGTGAGTAACTGTGTGTCACTGGGTTTATTCAGCGTGCTGAACCAGACAGAGTGGTCTGCAAGGACTGCTTTTGCGCCACTTGGAATATTTGCTAAGCTCATCATAATGGAGAGCAGAAAGCACCTGAAGTTTCAGCCCCTGACCGGAGCAATCCGGTCCAGTTAAAAATTGAAGACACCAGCAGCAGCAGCAGCAGCCAGACAGCCTGTATCAGTTTTTGTATGCATGGCTTCATGTTTCCACCCACACCCAGCAGATATATTGTAGGTTTCTCAGCTGTTTTAACTTTTCGCATGGGTGTGCTGCCCTCCCTGTGGTTTTTGGATGCCCTACTACATTACATAATTCAGTATCAGGCCCGGTCCGAGCTACAGTGCTGCACTAATAGGAGAGAGGAGAGGGAGAGAGAGAGAGAGAGAGAGAGAGAGAGAGAGTGAGTAAGAGAGAGAGAAAAGAAGAGAGAGAGAGAGACAGAGAGAGAGAGAGAGAGACACAGAGAGAGAGAGAGAGAGAGAGAGAGAGAGAGATGGAGAGAGAGAAAGAGAGAGAGTAAGAGAGAGAGAAAAGAAGAGAAAGAGAGAGATGGAGAGAGAGTAAGAGAGAGAGAGGGCGAGAGAAAGAAATGAAGAGAGAAATGGGGAGAGGGAGAGATAGAGAGAAGGAAAGAGACAGAGAGAGAGAAAGGGAGAGAGAGAGAAGGAAAGAGACAGAGAGAGAGAAAGGGAGAGAGAGAGAGAGAGAGAGAGAGAGAGAGAGAGAGAGAGAGAGAGAGAGAGAGAGAGAAAGAGAGAGAGAGAGAGAGAGAAAGAGAGAAAGAGAGAGAGAGAGAGAGAGAGAGAGAGAGAGAGAGAGAGAGAAAGAAAGGGAGAGAGAAAGGGGGAGAGGGAGAGATAAAGAGAAGGAAAGAGACAGAGAGAGAGAGAGAGAGAGAGAGAGAGAGAGAGAGAGAGAGAGAGAGACCTTTGGGTATATATGCTAATGATGAGATCCTTTATCCAGCCCACTGGCCTTAGTCTCTCTAAACCCATTGCCCTCACCCCAGCCTATATGTCCCTCCTGTACAGGCTGTCGTTCATCATTCTGAGCTGTACTCATCATGTTCGTCTTTGTCCCAGCTAAAAGATCTTCAGATGCGTGCACAGCAGTTTAGGGATGGGAGGTAAGCTGTACTGTATATACTAAAAGTCCTAAAGCTCAGTCTTAGAAGTTGGTTTGGCATTTTCAGCTTCTTGTCTTTCAACTAATCCCAAACACGTTGAGTGATGTTGAGGTCTGGACTCTGGAGTAGTCAGTCCATTGATCTGCAAACCACAGCATCTCCTTTGTTTGGTGTGTCAATCTCCTGTTCTCAGTGATGAATGAATAAATGAATGAATGAATGAATGAATGAATGAATGAATGAATGAATGGATGGATGGATGGATGAGTGAATGAGTGAGTGAGTGGGTGGGTGAGTGAGTGAATGAATAAATGAATGAGTTGATGGATAGATGGATGGATGGGTGAGTGAATGAGTGAGTGAGTGAATGAATGAATGAATGAGTGGGTGGATGGATGGATGGATGGATGGATGGATGGATGGATGAGTGTGTGAGTGAGTGAATGAATGAATGAACGAATGGTCAAGTCATCAGCTTCCCCTATACAATGTAAACCAGCCTCTTCAAAGCTGCCTGTTCTTCATGCTGACAAAGCTACTGCCTTCTAGCTCGACAGCCTATGGTGCTAATCCATATTCCACATACATCGGAGCTTCTGTCATAAACAGAAAGGCCTAAGGGCTTGTGCACATCGTGTTGTTGTCATGCAGCAGCATTCTTTCTCCTTAATACAACCTGCCTAAGACCAAAGCCCGCACGCAGGACAAACTGAGAGCTCATTTCATGCCTATTAATGGTATTACTGTGTACTCAGGCAAAGCAGACTCACAAACTTCCAGTCAGAAAGAGCAGGGCAGCTAGGAGACATTAGGGACAGTGCAGAGTCTCCGCATTGGCTGCCAGTCCATTAAAATATCATTTTCCATATTTTTCATGGTTCAGCAGCGCAATATATTATAGATCAGTGGCCACTGCAGTGCTCTGGGTTCCAAATGTGCACTGGAATAGCACTCGCCCCCACTCGCCTCTCTCTGTCAGGGACTTAAAGGCCAAGCTGAAATCCTGGCATATCTTTCTTCTGGTTTTTAGGAGTCATGTACTGTACAGCTGGCAAGTCATTTGTGAACTCCATAATACACTGCACTAAATTATATATCTTATGCATTATTATTATTATTATTAATATATATATATATTTAAATAATAATCATTTTTTTAATGCGCCCAGAAGTAAACAACCCACAGGAATGAAACTTGGTCGGTAGGTTTGACATTTTAAGATATGCAAATGATTTAAGTTTCACGCTCAGCTGCACATGTGACGTGAGCAAGGACTGGCCTTATTACTATCCCTGACTGACCCAACAGCCACAAAAGCAGACATTCAGTGAGCAGTGATTCCTCCATAAGCCATCCTGTTAGTGCCAGCACCACTCGTAGATGGCTGCACGATGCGGGACTACAGGCCAGAGATGGCCACAAGTCACAAAATACAAGTCCAAGTCATGTCACGAGTCTTTAGGTTAAAGTCCAAGTCAAGTCTTAAGTCAATTTACACAAAGCATATATAGTAACTGTAGCATGAAGTGTAGATTACAAAAAAAAAAAACAACAGATTAACTTTGTGTGCAAAACACAACTGTATTTTTTTACAGTCCAACACTTTTTTTTTTTTTTGTTGTTGTTGTTTTAAATGCTACATATTTCCTTACAATATTCACTCACAAAATATGACATGCTCTACAACTCTCAAACAGAACAAACTAGAAGCAATATCACTTCCTGTTTCGGCACCAGACTCCGCCTCAAACACTTCCTGTTTCCTGCCAGCTGAAGGGGTTAATACTGTATGTTATATAGCTGGAATGATGGCTAAACGGCTAAGCGGCTAGCACAAACCTATCCGGGTGTGTTTCAGATGCTGTACGAAGTTCGATGTGGTCGATTCAGTGTCTGTAATTTGTCCCACACTCTCTGCACGTCGCCACCCTTCTGTTATATGCTAGGATTTTAAATTCCCTGTAACCAAGGGTTACCACGTACGGCGCTCGCGCCGAAGCCATGCTACAGCGTTGTGTTTACACTTGGCGCCGCTCACTGATATCACGCACGCGCTGAAGTCGGATGTTGTGATTGGTCCGTGTCCGTGGGGCGTGTCCCAAATCAACGAAATAACGTAAACATACACAAAGGAATTACTTTCCTGTAACTTCCGCACACCGTGCCTGGATGGTAAAGAAACTTGATGTTCATGTGTTATTTTGGACCGAGTCCGAGTCGAGTCGGGAGTCATTATAGGCGCGTTACAAGTCAAGTCTGAAGTCTATTTATATACAACTCAAGTGCGACTCAAACTCGAGTCGCTAACTCGAGTGCCCATCTCTGCTACAGGCACACAGATCTTTACAACGACTTCCCTTAACACCTTGTCAACCTCAACAAAGACTGTAGTGGTGTCATACCAGACTGTCATAGAGTGACTCAGAACGGCAGCAGGTCATCTTCAGAGATCACGCTTCTCTCTTGGTGGAGACAACCAACAAATCCGTGTGTGGAGGCACCGTGGTCATGATGTTGTCACGTGTCATACGTCCAGAAGGCCTGGTGTCACTCCACCTCCACTCCTACTGCAACATCTGCAGGAACTGTGTGAGGATATTCAAGCTGCATGGGATGGATTATCACAGAACACCATTAGGAACCACTACAACTCCATGCCAGACTTCTGTATGTGTAGCTCAATAAATATTGATCATATCAGTCTAAATGTATCATCAGGTATTGATCCTGGTGACCTTTATCTTCCTTCCCAACAGACCTGCAGTTCCACACTTCCCTCTGGGTGCAGCTGTTCTTCTGAGGATGAGTGTATATATTGTATATTTAAGGACGTTTTCACACTGGAGTATTTTCTGAACCCAGGACCGCTTGTTCTACCAGCTCTATCAGTATTGCGCAACCTTTCCATGGTTCAGATGGAATACTTTAGTGTGAAAGCAAACCACCAATAATGAGCCCCTCCCCCAACACCAACAATGTGGACTCCAGCATTCAAGACAAGTCTAAAAAAACAGTGTGTTAGTGTACTGTAAGTAGCGTGTTGGTGTACAGTAACTCAGTAAGTGTAATGTGTTAGTGTGCTGTAAGTAGCGTGTTGGTGTACAGTAACTCAGTAAGTGTAATGTGTTAATGTACTGTAAGTAGTGTGTTGGTGTACAGTAACTCAGTAAGTGTAATGTGTTAGTGTACTGTAAGTAGTGTGTTGGTGTACAGTAACTCAGTAAGTGTAATGTGTTAGTGTACTGTAAGTAGTGTGTTGGTGTACAGTAACTCAGTAAGTGTAATGTTAGTGTGCTGTAAGTAGTGTGTTGGTGGGTGTACAGTAACTCAGGTTAATGTAATGTTAGTGTACTGTAAGTAGTGTGTTGGTGTACAGTAACTCAGTAAGTGTAATGCGTAGTGTGTACTGTAAGTACGCATGTTGGTGTACAGTAAACTCAGTAAGTGTAATGCCGTTAGTGTACTTGTAAGTAGCGTGTTGGTGCTACAGTAACTCAGTAAGTGTAATGTGTAGTAAAGTGTACTGTAAGTAGTGTGTGGTGTACAGTAACTCAGTAAGTGTAAGGCGTTGTGTGTTGTAAGTACGACCTGTTGGTGTACAGTAACTCAGTAAGTGTAATGTTAGTGTGCTGTAAGTAGTGTGTTTTTTTTTTTTTTTTTTGTTCTTGTGTTTGTACAGCACTCAGTAAGTGTAAATGTTAGTGTGGCTGTAAGTAGTGTGTTGGTGTACAGTAACTCAGTAAGTGTAATGTTAGTGTACGTAAGTAGTGTGTTGGTGTACAGATAACTCAGTAAGTAGTAATGCATTAGTTGTACTGTAAGTAGCGTGTTGGTGTACAGTAACTCCAGTAAGTGTAATGCGTTAGTGTACTGTAAGTAGCGTGTTGGTGTACCGTAACTCAGTAAGTGTAATGCGTTTCGTGTACTGTAAGTAGCGTGTTGGTGTACAGTAACTCAGCAAGGTGTAATGCGTTAGTGTACTGTAAGTAGCGTGTTGGTGTAACAGTAACTTCAGTGTTTTAAAAAGTGAAATGCGTTTAGTGTACTGTAAGTAGCGTGTGGTGTTACAGTAACTCAGTAAGTGTAATGCGTTAGTGTACTTGTAAGTAAGCGTCTGTTGGGTGTACATACTAACTCAGCAAGTGTAATGCGTTAAGTGTACTGTAAGTAGCGTGTTGGTGTACAGTGTAAACTCAGCAAGTAGTAATGCGTTAGTGTACTGTAAGTAGCTGTGTTGTGCTGTACAGTAAACTCAGTAAGTGTAATGCGTTAGTTACTGACTGTAAGTAGCGTGTTGGTGTACAGTAACTCAGTAACGTGTAATGCGTTAGTGTGCTGTAAGTAGTGTGTTGGTGTACAGTAACTCAGTAAGTGTAATGCGTTAGTGTGCTGTAAGTAGCGTGTTGGTGTACAGTAACTCAGTAAGTGTAATGCGTTAGTGTGCTGTAAGTAGCGTGTTGGTGTACAGTAACTCAGTAAGTGTAATGGGTTAGTGTGCTGTAAGTAGCGTGTTGCGTGCTACAGTAACTAATAAAAATTACGTAAGTGGTCATGTGTTAGTGTACTGTAAGTAGTGCTGTCGACGTGTACAGTAACTTCAGTAAGTGTAATGTGTTAGTGTACTGCTAAGTAGTGTGTGCTCGGTACAGTAACAGTAACTCAGTAAGTGTAATGCGTTAGTGTACTGTAAGTAGTGTGTCGGTGTACAGTAACTCAGTAAGTGTAGTGTGTTAGTGTACTGTAAGTAGTGTGTCGGTGTACAGTAACTCAGTAAGTGTAATGTGTTAGTGTGCTGTAAGTAGTGTGTTGGTGTACAGTAACTCAGTAAGTGCAATGTGTTAGTGTGCTGTAAGTAGCGTGTTGGTGTACAGTAACTCAGTAAGTGTAATGGACAGAGCTTGGTTCTAGCTAATGGAACCTGTTCTCCTTCAGTGTTCTGTGCTGATGATGATGTCAATACACGTCAGTGTCAGACTAATGAATGATCTTCTATTAAAGACTGGTGGACAGAGAGACACTAGAGTCTCCTCCCCTACACTGAGCTGATGGAGAGTCCTGATCCAGCAATGATAATAGGACATTAGAGTGGTAGTAAATCATGCTCCTGTTACTCTCCATACTTCAGTAGATCTGAAGGTAAGTACTTTTACTCCAGTGGAGGTCTAAAGGAAGGAATGTCTACTGACACTGGAGGAGTATTTTACCTTGGGGGTCTTTACTTTAACTAAAGTATATGGCTTGAGTACTTTGTCCACCAAAACTGGTGGTGTCACATGTCAGACAAATTCCCCTGAATTCCATTCTATTCTACTGCATTCTAAAGACAATTGTCTGGTGAGTCGTTTCTTGATCAGCTGTGGGTTGTGCGTTGGTTCTTGTAGTTGTAAACCTGTTTCTAAATGTGGCATGTCGATTCTGTTGGTAACAGCTGATTCTGTATCTGAGTTGGCATAAAGAGAAGGACACGCCAGTCACCAGTGCACCACTAGTGAACGTCAGGAGCTAAAAGGGTTACAATTCGTCCAAAAGTACAGGAACAGCTGCTCTAGGACAGTTCTGCGACTGTCTTTTGGACGGTTCCAGTTAAAAGATTGACCTGTTCCAGACTGGTGGAATAAAGAAAATAAAACACTACAGCAACTGTGGAGTCTTTCAGGGTTTCTCACGAATGTTGTTAAATAACGCGAAAAAAATAAAAAAAATAAAAAAATGGTATTGTGCCAATCCAGCCGATCCCGCCGATTTTTTTTTTTTTTATTCTATTTTTTCACTGGCGAAAACGCCCTACAATGTCCTACTAGCCAAGAACCCGACAGCTCATGAAATGTGAATGATTTATACCAGTGATTGACGCGTTCGGTCTGGGTATCCAAGCTAGGTTTGCTGAGTAGCTAGTTTAATGTGTAGCCAGTTAGCATGTAACCCAAGCACTTCCAAGAATATGGAGGCCACAGATGCAGAGAATTAAGTGTGGTGTTCAGAGAAATAAGTCATTTAACAAACACCCTGCCTCCGTTCATTAGTACAATTAGCTCGCTGATATCGTCCAGTCCAAGTAGCGCCGCAATCATCGTAACACCAAGACCCCAAATAAGGAAAAACTCATACGTGGGGGGCCACGCACATGGACCCACTCGGCTTAAACCTGCTAATCTCTCTTTGGCATTCCTACATGCTCAGGCTTCCTCAGGACTTACAGGAAAGCCAATGTAAATTACGCTTATCATCACAAACGTTGTTGTGCAATAAGGAATTAAACTTGGTGGGTGGGTTTGACATCCTGAGATACGGACGATTGTGGCTCCTCATGGGATGGCTCTATGCACAGAGACTCTTATGCAATTGCCTGTCAACCCCATTCACAAGCAACCACATGGGATATTCTGAGTGTACCACATAGAAATACTATAAGCAAACCATCTTTGGATATCACCAATAAAACCCACAACTAGCAATACTTTAGCAACCATCTGGGATGCCATATCAACCACCCTAGCTAATACTTCTACTAGGGTATCACACAGCACACTGAGCTTGGACAAACCACCACAGCAACCACACTGGAATTATTCATACGTCGACCACCTAACTATAACCATATACCATATTTTTTAGCCACCTATCTCGGTGATACCATAACAACCACATAGCAATACTTTAGCAACCATCTGGGATGCCATATCAACC
The DNA here is from genome assembly GCA_024036415.1 of Prochilodus magdalenae. Lineage (NCBI taxonomy): Eukaryota > Metazoa > Chordata > Actinopteri > Characiformes > Prochilodontidae > Prochilodus > Prochilodus magdalenae. The sequence goes on along the minus strand of JAMWET010004623.1, from coordinate 7,959 downwards.
ACCTAGCAATACTTTACCTGGGATACCACTACAACTGCTTGGCAACCACCAAGCAACCACCTGGAATATTATAGTGACCACCTAAATAGTTTCTAGCAACCACTTGGACTACTGTACTACCTAGCAACACCTTAGCAACCATTTAGCAACACCATAGAAAACACCTGTGATACTATAGCAACCACTTAGTAACACCTTAGCAACCACCTGGGAGAACATTGCAACAGCCTAGCAACCACTTAGGATAGCATAGTAACCACTTAGCAACATGTAAGGAAACTTCTGCTGCTTAACCACTCTGCATTTTCTTCTGCAGACACACTTTTCTAGTTATTACAATGATGATGATGATGATGAAGAAGATGATGATGATGATGAAGATGATGATGATGATGAAGTTGATTATTTTTATTTATTTATTTATTTATTTATTTATTTTTATTATGACATTATAGAACTGATAAACGGACATGCTGATGCACAAGCTTCTAAGAATGTTGAGGTGCCGGAATATATTACATTCATTTATCAGAGTTATTCATACCAACAATGAGAAAGTCTCTTTCAGCTTTTCCCTCCTCCCTCTCTCTCTATTTCTCTGTGTGTGATGAACACACCTCAGCTTTGTGTGAGAGCTGATGGGGGCATGTGTGTGTGTGTTGGGAAGCAGCAGACGTTTGGAGCAGATTATGTCATTTTTGGACCGCTTTGTCCTTCTGGCTGGCTCACCCACTATCCACAGGAACTATGACATTGTCCAAGCAGAGTCCCGCTGTGAATCGCCACTATCATATCTATCTCACCCCAAAGCCAAGAGATAACGTCATACTGTGGAAAGGAAGCAGCTCGGGGAAATTTCACTTCAGTTCCCTTTATAGTGCAGGCACACTTCTAATGCAATAAACCCAAAATCATTGGTACCAGTCGGATTCATATCAGTGCTTACCATGTTGAGTCACCTCCACTCGTGTTGATTGTCAGAGCTAGGCCGAGCTCTAGGTTAGCTGCCCTGCCCCACTAGTTAAAGCCGAACCTCTAATACATCCGAAAGGATCAGCAACCGCACCTTCCAAACCGCTAACCGCTTTCCAACCCAAAAGTCATCATTCAGCCAACTACATGTTTCTGTCCAAAGGTTTGAGGCTTAATATGCCGAGTGTAGCTACCCTAAAGACACAGCACTAGCCGGATGCAGGGTCCAGCGCTCTAAAGCTACAGTTTCATGATCGGATCGCATTGTATAAGTCATTTTAAGGAGGTTATAGAAACTGTCTAACATATACTTGAGTGCAGTTAATGTAATGACTGGCTGCGCTGACAGTGTTCATGTATCGTGTGTTTTTTAAAACCCCCAACGCGCTAGCGCAATAGATGGGACAAAACAAGTAAGCATAAGCGATGCACTCTTACATTAGACCCTTAGGAAACGAATAGATAGCACATGTCGTAGGTACTTGTAAAAACGAGATTTTAAAAAATGAAATTTGCCTTAAAATATCAGAATATATGCCTGATTACAGTGTTGCCAGTATATTGTCTCTGTTTACAGCGTCACAATATATCACCCTTGCTTTACCAGTCATCGCAATATATCACTTTGTATACACCGTTATCGGAATATATTGGCCTTGTAACAGTATCGCAATATATAACTTTGTTACAGTATCGAATATAGCGGCTTGCTTGTTCTACAGTATCGCCAATATATCACTTTGCTTTACCGCCTATCGATATATAATTGGCTTCGTTAACAGTATAGACCAATATATCACTTTGTTTACAGCTATCGAATATATTGCTGTTGTACAGATATCGCAATTAAATATCAACGTTGTTTATAGCCTGGGTATGCAGCAATCTGAGCACGTGGTGTACGAGCTATCCGCAACATGATCACTTGCTTTATTGCTGCTTGCAAAGAAGCACATTTGTTTACAGCGTATCGAAACTAAGCTGGCTTGGGGTGACATGCCTCCGCTCTGGTAGTCGCAAGAAGATCACGTGGTGTACAGTTTGTCCATCAGCGCAATATGTCACTTTATTGTTCTTACCAGGCTAGCGACATGAGACGTGCGCTGGTGGTACAGTATGCAATAGTAGCACGTGTGTCCCTACAGTATCGCGCCAATATAGCAACGTGTGTGGGACAGCCTATCGGAATAGACATCTTTGTTACAGTGTAGCATAATAGAATCGGTCGGCATTGTGTTTTGACACGTATCACAATATGCAATCACTTTGTGGACTGGAGTATCAAAGAAAAGCAGCTTGGGTACAGTGATCGCAATAGCATCACTGTGTTCCTACAGGTAAGCGCAACGAGATCACTTGTGTTTACACAGTATCACAAGATATTCCACCTGTAGGTTACGCTTGTGTCTGCTATCGCAATATTAATCAGTTTTGTTCTACAGTCGGTATCGCTCAGTATATCACTTTGTTTATAGTTGAGCGCAATATAGATCACGGTGAGTGGTGACAGCTTCAGTATCGGGTCAACATATAACCGTCGGGTGAGGTGGGTTGCCAAGATATCACGTTGGTGTGTTACAGTACGCGAATCATAGTGCCGCTTGTTGACAGACGTATCGCAATATATCACGTTGGTTATACCCGACAGTACTCGCCTAATATAGTCACTTGTGTGCTACAGCAGTAAGCGCATTATAGTTGGCCCTTGTTCTCAGACAGGTTGTTTCGAATCGCCCAATTTAGAGCACTTAGGTCGACCCAGATTTGTTATGCCCCAATATTATCAGAACGTTGTTTGGTTTGTTAACAGGATTGTAGCAGCCAATATATCACTGTTGGTTAGCGACAGTCACCTCAAAGATATCGACGTGCGTACAGGATCAGCAACTATATCACGTTTGTTGTACCCAGCTGTCAAATATAAGTCAGCTTGTTCCTACCGCGACGCCAAGTATAATCACTTTCGGTGGACCAGCGTGCATCACAAATCAATCACCTGTGTGTGTGGTAACTCGAGTAGATGCTGCACCAATATTATCAACTGTGCGGTTCTACTGTGGGATACGCCAATATAGTCATCGTTGTGTGGACTAACAGTTTTTAGTATCTGTATGCCGAGTATATACTTTGTTTATTAGATATCGCAAGGAATATCTACTTTGTTTCTAGCAGCGATTCGACAACTATTATAACTTTGGTTATATTGTGGTGCAAGACTAATCACTGTTTGTTACAGTATCGAACTTCTATAGACAAAAGGGCCCGTGTTCTACAGTATCGCAATAATCAAAGTTGGGCTACAGTAGTCGCAGATATATTCACTTGGTTAATACAGTGTATCGCTATCGCCCAATAGATCACTTTTGTTTACGAGTGTTATCAAATATAGCGGCATTGTTTACAGTATCACAATATACACTTTGTTTACAGTAGTATACAAAATAAATAGCTTGTTTACAGTATCGCAATATATCACCGTTTGTAATATCTACAGAAAGTATATCGCAATAATATACACTTTGTTTACAGTATCACAATATATACCGTGTTTCACAGTATCGCCAATATATCCTTTGTTAAAACTACTGAACCTTTTATCGGCTAAGATATCCACTTGTGTTATAAAGTATAGCAGCACTATACATCAACTTTCTGTTACTATACAGCCTATCGCCAATTATATCACTTTTGTTTACAGTACTCGAATAACGTGGCTGTTCCCTGTACAGATATATCGGCAAGATACTCACCTATTGTGGACAGTATCGCCCAATATTATCATCTTTGTTACTCAGTATAGAATGTTGATAGTGGCATTGTTTACAGTCCTATCGCAAGATAATCACATTGGTTTATACAGTATCACCAATATTATAGGAATTATAAGTTGCTTTGACTTTCAAAGTATAACAATATATCGCAACTTATCTTGTTTACAGTATGAGCAATTAGATATATGTCTTGACTTAACAGACATAAGCTCGAAATAGCTGTAGTCGCCTGCCTACCAGAATAACAATATTTTAATGACCTGTTTTACAAAATTGCCAAATTACATTACAGTATCATAGAGTTTTATCGCCACCCCTAGTACATCACCTGTTCATTGCCATTATATTTGCCGGCACTATACCACCTGTATATTAAACCGTTCGGACCCTCTCTATTTTATTCCCCCCCTGATACATACGTTTATAACCTAGGTTCTTGCCAAAACACAGCCCTACTATGTTTCACTAACGTGCATCCTAGTGTGACCAGATGGAGTTCCATGCTACTCTCCATGTAGTCTCCCTTGTCCATAGATGAGCACATATAACACATCATGTTGGTCGCTTTGACCTCAGATCTCCTTTTCCCTCTGCTGTTCAAAATGAATCAGCAAGTTTTAGCGACTTTAGGCTTCCATTGCCGCATCAGAACAGAATGCAGGGAGGCTCTGCGGTTTCGGGGGTTTCTGGTCTCCATCTCCAACCCCCTCTAAACGAGAGCGGTTGAACGATGGACTTCCATCATCAGAATATGTCCCCGGTGGTTGGTTTACACGTGGCTCTTGCTGCACCATCATCCAAACATCCCCTAGTCACCAAAATGCCACATACTGTATGCAAAGAACGCCGGTAGCCTCTGAGGGCCAGCCAGAGCTGCATGTGAGGAAGCAACATTTAAGAGGACCCTAAGCCCACTGGTAGATAGGCGAGTGCTGACAAAACGACCCTTTGTTTGGCCCAGTACCTAAATTTAAATCAACATAGACTTGTCTGGGAAATTACAGTTTCACCTTATGAGTTTGCCGGTAACGGGTTTGGCAACCGTCGCTAGCAGGCGAACCGGAAGTTGGTGTCCCCCCTCCGACTCTCTTTCTTCCTTCTATCTTCCTATTCTGTGAGGATTGAGCTATCATATGATAGCGGAAGGAGTGTTATACTGTCCGGGTATATTCGGTTCTTGTGTTTTGAAACAGAGTCTTAAAGGAGGCACACCGAGCGTGTTAGGTTTAAACCATGTAGTCTGTCTCCCGGCGGTTCAAGCGCATCTCCGGTTCGACGTATCTCTACTGGTTCGCGGTATGCTCAGTGTGTAAACAGCGGAAAGACGTAGCCAGCTGGCGAAGAGGCTTGTTCAACCATTTAGCAAATTCAAAAGAAAGAAAAAAGCCAGGCCTGAGAGGCCGCGCCTGCGGCTAAAAGGCCGCTCAGAGTGAAGAAAAAAAAAATTGTAGGAACAGACCAGAAAATAAGGCCTAAAAGCCACCAAGAAGCCAAGAGCCTCAGGAGAAAAGAATAGTGATACAGCCTGCCCCCCACACCAAAGAAAAGACAGAAAAGAAACACAAACCAAGGCAATCGGACAGCCCCAAGAAAGAAACTGGCCTGTGGCTCCTGGACTTACAGCGGCCGTGCGAACCAGATGGCATGGCTTGTTATTGTTACAGCGGATACAGCGGACGGATTAAACTACGAGTTAAGTCTGTTAAATAAAAATATGACTCTAAAATAGATTAAAGGAAAAAAGAGATAAGATTTATATTTTATTAAAGAAGCTTATTTGTCAGAGAGCCCGGTGATATATTGTCGGTGGCCTAATGGTTTCGCTATGGTGCCCCATGGGGATTCAGATTTAGCCATTGAGTCGGTGCTTGAGTCGTTTCTAGGTGATTTTGTTTGTTACATTGCTCAAAAACAAAATGCTAGGAATGGTAATGCCCCCCCCCGCGGCCCCCATACTCGTGTTCTTTATAGAAGACTGAGGGCCACTTGGAAGAAAAAAAAAAAAAAAACCTATCACGTCTACAGAAAATAGAAAAACAACCAACCTCCTGTAGTTGACAAGGCCTTTTGTGCCTTGTCTAATCTCCACGCGTGGTTTTTTTCATTGGCCCCAGCCCGGGTTCCTTTTTTGTCGCGCCCCATCCCCCCTCAGCATTAGTAACCCATTTGCATAATGTGTGCCTGGTGTTAATGTCCCATCGTTGTGGTCTCCTCTTGTTTTTCCTTTGTTTTCCTTTGTCTTTGAGCCACACAAACCAAGCAAGCCCCCCCCGTTCCCTTCAGATGGCTTCTGCCAGCATCTCGATATATCCGGCGTCCCCAAAAAAACTAATTTCCCCTTCCCCCTTGTTTTTTCACCATTTAACAAAAAACAAAAATATGGTTAATATTGGGATTATACACACATTTTTCTCATTTTTTGGCGGATTTTGACTTGCCTCTTATACAAGGCAATTACTTGACTAGTGTTAATGCCCCCCCCCCCAAAGATGCCCCCCCCATTGGCCATTGTTTTTCACCCCCCCTAACCAGAGCCCCCCCTATAATAGTTTTTATCTACGGCCCCCCGTCCCCCCTACCGCCCGTCGTTGGGCCAGTGAACTTTTCCGCAGATTGTACTTCCCCCCCCTACCCCCCCCCCCCGGAGTTGACCTTTCAACTCCTCTGCTTGCTCGTTTTTCAAGCTGGTTCCCCTCCTTCGAAGACCAAGTGGTAATTTTGTTCCCCCCCGTCTCGCTATTGTTAATTCTTTTTTTACAACGGCACCACCTTTTTTGAATGTTGTTCGCTTGTACATAGATGTAAACTATGCGTTCTACACAACCCACCGCACGTGATATCCCCCTAAGCCCAGCAATCCAACCAAAACTCACCATGTATCACGCCGGAGCGCCGTGGAACCCCCCCCCTTTAATTAAACACTCGCAGTGTCAGAGCAAAATAAATCCCCCCCCCCTTTTTCCCCGTATGTGAATGGCCTAAATGAGAATAGTTAAAGCAAGCAACCCCAGAAGCTATACCACTTGTCAGACCTGAATGTCCAGTTCTTCTCCCCCTCCCTAGGTCGAGAATCTTTTTGTATGGTTGGGTTTGATGGCTGGCTGTGATTACCAAATTGTGGATCTCTGCTCTTTTTCAGGATTTGTTCAGTGTAAAATGCCAAAAAATGACGCCAATTACTCTTGGCCAGGCCACACTTGTATATAATGACATGAGGCGTGGGGATAAAAGAAACCCTATTCGCCACCGAACAAAAAAAACAAAATAATCCAAACCTTAGTTGAGGGCTCCCTCGTATCTCCAGCCCGCACAGTGTTGTGTTTCCGCGAACCGTTTCACAGTGCGCATTTGGTATTGCGCAAAGATTCCCTATTTGTTCCCCCCTTTTCATGGTGGTCCGTAAGGGTTCCCCCCCCCCCGTGTGTAATTGTACTAGTTTAGTGGTTCTCGTAATCCCCTCCCTCTCCCTGAGCCAAGCAGCTATGTGCCATGTAGCTCATATGCTCGACCTTAAGGCATCAGTCGTATGTCAAATAATTTTCTACAAAAATATGAAAAGACAGTCATTGTAGTTATTTTTCATTTAAAATTTTCATTTTAATTGTTATAATGAGTCCCAGGGATGAGATACAGTTGTTAGAGTCAATCTGCTTGGACCGCCCCTTGTGAGTAAGGATTGGAATGGGACATATTGGACTTTTTCTCCGAAGGGCTGCCGACCCCGGGGTTTTGCGGGCAAACCTCAATTGGTCCATCGTTCGCCAGGACTCACGGGGGCGTCTGTTTTAACCGCGTTTCCAGAGATTTTGCCGGTAGATAGGATGTTAGGAGCGATTCACCTATGTAAGGGTGAGAGAAAATAACAGGTTAGCGTCTCCTGGCTGTTACGGGCTAGGATAAATAACTCACGGAGTTAGTAGAATAAACATCTGAAATAGTAGAAGTCGAGGTGCAGTCTCTTATTTATAAATCTCACTTCAACTTAACACACCCACGAGAGATGACCTGAAATCGGCAGAGATAAGAAGCTTGTATCGTGTTTGTTCAGAGCGATTTTGTCCATGGCAAGTCTGTTGGATTATCATCAGGATATTGTAGATACTCAGTAACATGCTGCCAAAGTCTTATTTCACGATCAGGCTTTTTAAAAAACCATATTGCACCGAAAATCACCTTGTTTGAGAGGCTGTCATCTCCCTACGCCCTGATTCCGCCC
>JAMWET010004622.1:50000-58767 GCA_024036415.1 Prochilodus magdalenae | reverse complement strand
AATGCGACTGGGTTAAGAACTCTCCAACGCATAACTAAAACCTGGACGGATGGTGGTACACCGCCACCTTCACCGAATCCTCAATGACCATGACTGGGGATCACTGATGGGTCAGTGCAGCCTAATCATAAAAACTGGCCCGCAGAACTCACGACTATGCTTTCCACATGACGGGAATTCACAGAACTGGAACGATACAGCTTATTAGTGAGGCTAATCGGCTTCAGCTTACTAGGGAACAAAAAGACTGGACTCTGGAACGATAGAAAAGGGTCATGAGGTTTGAAAGCCCAGACTGACCAGACTCCGGAGCAAAGAGGCAGGACGGGAATAGGATGAAGTGAAGCAGCCATCATGCGTGTTGCCCACTGGGGCTAGTTTAGTAGGTCGGGTTGAGGCTCCACAATGTCATGTGCCAATGAAGTCAGCTGACTATTTAAATGAACCGAATGAGCAGGTTATCATGCCAATGGATATTTTCCTTCCTGAGGGCGCGGGCATGTTCCAGGACAACAGTGCCGAGATGGCTCAGATCGTAAAGGAGTGGTTGAAGGGGCATTGGGGAATCATTTTCACAAGCAGGCTGGCCACCACAGGGCCCTGACCAGAAACCCCCATTGAAAGTCTATGGGATGGGCAGGAGAAGATTTTACAGAGTGGTTAGACTCTCCTGTTATTAATACACGAGGGTGGGAAAATGAATGCATGGAGCGGAAATAACGGAGCTGTCTCAGTGCACTGCGTACAGGCAGGTTGAAAACAACTTGAGATGGTGAAGAATGATGACCATAGTCACAAATCTAGGGGGGTGCCTTGTTTGTTTTGTGGTGCGTCAAGGATGGGTGAAGTATGCGGTATAGCCGCAGTTAGACTTGTATATGGGATGCAAAAAACAAATCTGACTTCATATGAGTAAGCCAGTCCCTAAGGTGTCAAAAATAATTTCTTATACAGCAATGACATACAGGGGTTGGACAATGAAACTGGAACACCTGTCATTTTAGTGTGGGAGGTCTCATGGCTAAATTGGGGGGGACTCAGGCCTTGGTGAACCAAAACTTCAAGTAAGCGTGCACAGTGGTGAACGACGATCAGTTAGGCAGGTGTGAAGAGCACAGTTCTGCCTCAAAATTATCAGATCTGTGCACATACTGCAATCCCACAGGCCATTATGGGGACATACCAGAAGTTTCAAAGAGGACACGACTGTTGGTTGCCACGGTCTTGCTGGTGCATCTGTGACCAAGACAGCAAGTCCTTTGTGATGGTATCAAGAGCGCACGGTATCCAGGGTAATGTCAGCGATACCACCAAGGGGAGAGGGACGAACCTCCACCAGCATCACGTAGTGAACGTAGTGCCACGTTATCCTGCAGAGAAGAATGGCTTAAACTCCCTCTGACCACTGTGCAGGACGCAGGATATGTCATTCCCAAGACCAACTGACGCTGTATTGGCCCCAAAAGGAGGCCCTACACCATACTAATAAATGATTGTGGTCTAAAACCAGGTGCTTCAGTTTCATTGTCCAACCCCTGTACATCTGCAATGTCTCAGTGTCTCTCAATGTCTCTTCTGTATACTTACACGTATAAGTCATATAGAGTGGTTCGGTTTGGCTTGGTTGACATACTCTGATCTAGAGAAACTTACCCAGCCACTCTTCACAACTCCACAGACAGACACTGCAACAGACGCAACCACAACCATCCATTTCTAACATGGTTACCTGGGCCTGTACCTGCAGGTCGTTGTGGGTTGATCACGCCTACACGCGCCAGTCTAAACCAAGGACTTCCTAAAGCAGTACGTGTCAAGCGCAAGAGCAAGTTCTATACCAGACATCCCAAAGGAATACCAAGTCCTAGCTTCTCTGCTACAGCAGGACTGCAGTGCTATCTGCAGAGATGCTGACTCACTCCGAGCTCTGAGCACAGAAAAAAAAAACGCAACAAAAAAAAAAAAACAACACCACGAGTGACTGCTTGTACATCTCCCTCACTGTAAGATAAGGCAATGTGCATGCAGAGATGTGGAGGCGGACGTCCGAGACATCTGGCATTCCTCAAATGGCTGATTTTGACGCTCACGTCTAAAAGCTCCCTCATAGTTATTACATGAGATGCTTATAAATATTCTACGTAAGTCAGGTGAGGCCCACCGTACTCTGGGTACAGAGTTTAGAGCCATAGGTTTGGCCAGTTGTGCTTCGTCTTCTGCATTTAACTCATCCGTGAAGTGAAACACCCACATACAGACACTCTCGTGAACACACATACTAGGGGGCAGTGAGCACACCTGTCCGGAGCAAGCCACGACATCCCCCAAAGGTAAGGGGGAAAGGAGCACCCGGATATTCTGACGAATGTTGTTTTATGACACTGTGGCCTTCAAATTTTTTTTCAGAAATTTTTTTTTCCCTTCCCCCCCCCTCCCCACCCCCCCCAGTTTTCATTTTGGTTAAGAAATGAATTTAGATGGCTATAGGTGGGCGATATGGCTAAACGCCAATTATGAGACTTCACAGTACCTACAACGTGACTATTTTTTAATATTTAATATTTATACTTTTCTGACATTTGATAAGTTGTAACAATCACAATAATGCCACATACAAAAACCTGCAAAGTTATAAAGTCGAGTCTAAAGTGCTAGAGAGAAAACCTCCCTCACCAAAAACCATCTCAGCAAAGCCTTGTTGGTGCTGCAGCCCTTTTCTCCGTTACAAGATGATGTCATCTCGTAACACAAGCCTTACCGCCCGCCTGCCGGCAAGCTAGACACGCCCACACACACCACAGAGAGGGCTAAACCAATAAAACTCACCACTCTGAAACATCCCGCTCCAGTCTAGCTTGGGAAGGTGGATCAGATCTACCACCTTGTTCTACCTGACTTTCAGGATCGGACTCTGGCTCAAACTGCTATGGCGGAACCAGTGTTATCATAAGAACAGCTACGGTGGTGTTAGGATGGAACTAGCAGCAGGACACCGTTCTGGTAGTTGGACAATCAAAACTGAGAGGCAAAGCTGACCAATCAGAGCACAGTGAGATTAGGTGGAGAGGAGCTTAAAGACACAAGACCTTATCTGTTATGCTAGGCTTATCTGGTTATAGACATAGCCACCTTTAGCCCTGTACAGAAATGTGGGTCTCTACAATCAACCACTTCATGTCAGACCACTCTGAATGTGCCAGTTTACTCAGGACCGCACCGATGACTCATCCAGGACGTCACAAAAGAAACCAGATGAACTAAAAGCTCTTCTAAAGAGCTGCAGGTCTGGCTTGCCTCGGTAAACCTCATATTACGTCATTCAACAATAAGAAAGACGCCGGGCAAAAATAGCATCCATGGGAGAGTAGCACGGCGTAAACCACTGCTGACCCAAGTAAAAGCAAAAGAACATCTCACATTCAGAAGGAAACCTTTCCTCTTCCATGTGGTGTACAGCTAACAGTGGATTCCACCATAATAACATCACACCAGCCGTACAACATGGCGGTGGTAGTGTGCTGGTCTGGGGCTGCTTTGCTTTTACCAGACATGGATGGCCAGACATGAATGACGTAACGTCGTAATTGGTAGAACCGTGAATTCTGCTGTCTATGAGAACATCCTCTATCCTCTACATATATACACACACGCACATATAGGTATATATACATATATAGCTGATGTCATCTTGTAACACGTAACACATAAATAAACATTGAAAATGATAATAGATATTTTAAATTTACATTTGTGCAAATATTTTAATATACAAAACATAAAATAAAGCTTATTTTAATATATTTATCTCAAGTTTTAAACTTTATTATATATTTCACTTACACTGCACACACGTTATTCTTTCATAATACATGGGAATGACCAAATTAGCTTATTTATAATTTCTAGTCCTCATTCTTCACCACGACATGGTGCTGCTTTCAACGCAGACAAACTATAAAAACACTACACGAGGAACTGTGATCTACGATACACAATAACTACAGTTATATATCATCACTGTGCGAAGAAAAACGAGCATCTCCAAAATGGTCGCTTTACAGGAGGGGCCCAAAACTTGAATTCTAATGCAAGCCAATTGAACCAGACTTTTTACCTAGCAGTGTGGGGTCATTTCTGTTGATCCATTGATGATGAGCTTTTTCACATAGTGTAAACAGCAGCTACTGTGTTCAAATGATGGATAACCGCAAAAATAAAATACGTGAAAATCACCAAAAATGGAGATACATGTTTTTATTGGACAGCAGCGATATGCTGGTCCAGCTCCCGTCATTTTTCAACACCCCCTCGTGCCTTCACAGGACGAATACCTCACACATTATGTTTCAGCCAGCGCTTTCAGAAGTGGGTCCGATCGTAACAATGGGAACAATGAAGTAGCGCTTACAAAGAGAGGCACGGAAATAATTCTCTTATCTATATGACCATGAGACTGTTCGTCCTTGAGAAATGAATTCTACCCTCAAGGTGGCAGAATGGGTGGGTGCTGGTGCTCAGTAAACTTGTCTGATGAAGAAACACTGTGTGTTTAACCTGCGGAAATGCTAACAGTGCACCGTGTTAATACCAGTCATGCTATACCGGGATCAATGAGTCCTGTTAACACAAAGTTTGCCCACAAGTGTCTGTATACTGAAACTATATAAACCATGATCATTCAACACAGACAGTCAAAGAGTGGAGGAAGGGGTCTCGTGACGGAGGTTCATTTCCAGACATGAGGTAGGAGGATAAGGTGAAGAGATTAAGCATGCTCTGATCTGTGAGTGATAACCTACATACACACGGCAGCTACTGAGGTAATGCTAACAATGTAGACACAGTGCTAGCAGCAGTGTTCCAAACACAGCATCAAAGGGTTGTGGGTTTGGGGGTGGAGTACTTGTGTGAGTGGGGGCTACAGATCAGTCCTCAGATCAGTCCTTGTGAGTTTGTAAACCTGATCGTTTAAGAAACAAAGCTGCTACAGAGTGGCACGGATGGCAGTCTGTGTGAGGGATGGGTGGGGTCGTCCACAATGCTGGTGTGTCGTGTGGTGGTGTAGCTGTCTATGATGGAGGGCAGAGAGACCCTGATGATCTTCTCAGCTGTCCCTACTATACCCTGTAGGGTCTTGGGGTCGGAGACGGTGCAATTCCCATACCAGGTGATGATGCAGCTGCTCAGGATGCTCCCCTGGGTCACCCCTACAGAACATGGTGAGGGTGGGAGGGGGTAGATGGGTCTTCTTCAGCTTACGCAAGAAGTAGAGGTGCTGCTGGGCATAGTTCAACAGGCCATGGCAGTAAATAGAGAAACAGCCTGGTTCCACATTAGCAGGGATGTCCAGGTTCACCTTTCTTGTTTAACCAGTTTGCTGAGCATGCATTTAGGGAGGCGGGAGGAAGATAAGTGAAGACTTTCAAGATAACATTCTTTGGATTGATGAGTCAAAGATGGAAGCCATGTGTCCCGTTACATCTGGTGTAAAGCCAACACCCCATTCCACTATGGGAAAACCACAACAGCAGTAAAACATGGTGGTGGTAGTGCGAAGACTGGGGGCTGCTTTGCTTTTCCCAGACATGAACGTCATTAATGTCATTAATGGTGGAACCATAAATTCTGCTCTCTATGAGAACATCCTAAAGGATGTCCACCCATGAGTTTGTAACCTACAGCTCAAGAGTAGTTGGGTTACGCAGTAGGACATTGATCTGAAGCAAACAAGTCTACGTCTGAAGGGCTTAATGTAATTATGGAATCTCATCAGGAACAATGGGAATACCAGTGCCTCTCATTGTTCCAATGAGGAACATTTTTCAACAAGCTATGGAAGTGAATGGAGAAACAGTCTGGGTCCACATTGGCAGGGATGTCCATTTTCACCTTTCTGGTTTAACCAGTTTGCTGAACATGCATTTTGGGAAACAGGATTGGAGTAATCTGAGCAAAGACCCCACACCACCATGAGAACATCACATAAGGAGTAAAGCATGGTGGTGGTAGCTTGATAATCTGGGGCTGCTTTGCTTTTGCTAGGACTGCATCACTTGTCATAATTAGTGGAACCATGAATCCGGCTCTCCTGACGGGGCAAGTCTGGTTATCAAAAGTTTGGTAATGCAGCTTAACAAGGATCTGCAGCGCACAAGCAAGCCTACATTCTGCACCCCCCGGGCCACGAATAACAACCTCCACACCTCACGGAATGTCCCATCCCAACTGGCACACACAATACAGCGTGTCGCGAATACCGGTGCATCTTATTGTTCCAATGAGGAAAACTTTTCAAAAAGCCGTGGCAGTAAACGGAGAAACAGTCCGGTTCCACTTTGGCAGGGATGTCCATTTTTTCACCTGTCTTTTTTCAAACTGTTTGCTGAGCATGCATTTATGAAGGCGGCTTCGGAGTAAGGTGAGCAAAGATTCGGGATTGGAGGAAAAATAATAATAATATTCAATATGTGGAGAAATCAAGATGATCTGAAGACCCTTATATAGAAGGTTACCTTCCCAAGTTCAAAGACGCAATAATCAAAATGAAGGGAACCAAGCTTATGACGGTGAAAGACCACGGATGGTAGACAGTTCGTTAAGTACAGTACGCAAAGATCAAATAAACAAACATTCCTCACTGCTGGCCTCTACAGGCGATAAAGCACCATGCAGGACTTAGATTTGTTATTTTCCTGAGATCCAGAAGGCATTTTAATAAACGCAGTTCCTGTTTTTACGTTTATCAGACCCAGCAGATGAAAACTCACCCCACTGACCTTGTAACCTTTGTGATGACCTTCTGAAAGCCAACCAAAGTGGAAAACAACTGCAGTCAGCTTAAAATAACTGCTCAAATAATCGCAATCAGATGATTACATAACAGTTTCTGGGCCTACTTGAGGCCTGCCCAACCATAACAAAGCTAATAGCAGTTTATTCATTTAGCAACATTATTAAAAAACACTGTGAAGGTTAGCATTAGACACAATCACCATAGCGATCATACTTTCAGATTCCTCACATTAAGCTCTGAGGGTCTGGACCGTGGTGAGGGTCAGGGAACTGCCACATTTGGAACAGGCCATTCTGGCTTAGCGCTACTTTCCCATGAAGTTAAAGCCCCGCTCACATTCTCCAAGGACTGCTCTGTTTTTCCACTCGGGGGACGTCCGCCAGCCCTTCAAATAAACCGGGCTGTTTTCAGTCAGTACTCGTCCCTCTCCCTTCTTTCTCTACTCTTTTTTCCTGAGCAGAGGCCGGTTCCTCGGCTGGCCACAAGGTCTGTTAGAACAGCACCATGCAGGGTGGGCAGAAGAGGGTGGGATAGCAGACTATACATCCCGGGATAGCAGACAGAACTCACCCCCACCACCCCCTCTGCTGTTCTCATCTAAATGTGAGCAGAAAAACCGACTAGATCCCACCATGACATACTCCCCCCCCCCAAACGGCCTCATATCTGGGTCAAATGTCAAACTCTCATACACATACGTCGTACGAGCGAAACGGTGGAGAAGCAGAAGTGCTAGTTTCATTCGTATACTCTGCAAACAGGGACGAACCCAGCAACAGTGCTGATCCCGGATCAGTGCTCACTTTAGATTACACAATAGCAAAGTGCGTAAACATTCACCGCTGGTCAAAAGTTCACTGCAACAGACGTGATGTAGAGGTTGGAAAGTGTATAGTAAATTCTTCATACAGTAATAAGTATAAAATAGGTAAACAAAAAATACAATATTATACTGTACTAAATAAGAGCCCACTCCAGCTCCTTCTTAAACCAGCATCTCCATCCACATTACAGCGGTTTGTCTCAGTGAGGAAAACCGAATTGTTGGGTTTCTAGACTTCACTGGGGCAGATAACAGTTGAGCCGTCTGGTTTTTCATAAGGACAAGGTCCCAGCAGCAAAACACACAGGACAACCCAGGCTACAGACCGGCAGAGGGCAAACCCCACTCTCTAATGGGACCGTGGATGAGCGAGCCACCTCATTCAAATGTCCCCCTTTTACGCCACCGTAAGATGAACCTCCGAGTGACACTACAGTGAGGGGGACTGGCGAGCGGTTGGCTTGGTGAGTGAAGCGACACAGCGAGCATGGTTTTTTCCTAAAAACAGGCCTTCTGGGGAACGGTATCTAGTGATGTTTCTAAAAATACAACAAGATCTAAATACAATATCTTGATTCTGGAGTTTTGGGAAGCCATGCTTCCCCAGTTAGTGGTGGAGAATCAAACACAGAACCACACAAACCCAGGAACCTGGCACACCTTAGGAGACACTGATCAGTTTTTACAGGTGGGCCTCCCTTTCAGGATTTTTTCAGAAGCTGTTTATATATACATATACCCACATTTATTTACCAGTCAAATCCCAAAAGATTTTCCAACCATGGGCTAATTCGTAGCAGGCCTTGTTTTTTACTGTAAGACGACAAAGGGAAGACCATCCAACTAATAAGAAAGTAGCAAACTCCATATGAAAAACTACGCAGTCCACCTTAAAAACTCCAAAATGGAACCTCACAGGGGGATAAATCAGCTTCCCTATCGTTCAGTGGAAGGTAATAGGGCAAGATGCTTTTCTAAGCTGTCCTGGACCAATTCTATTGGTCGGTCCATCATGAATATTCATTAAACTGAAAGGGGAACTAGAACAGTGCAAAAAAAAAGAAGATATGTTGGGCTTTTGTTTTTTTTTTTGCGCAACAAAGTATGTATCAGGTGGAGATATGGGTGGAGATATGGCACAAATACAACAC